>JAXGGA010013472.1:0-35121 GCA_038373865.1 Uloborus plumipes | reverse complement strand
AGGCAAAATTGCTCAGAACCAATTTTATATTATCCATTCCCTTTTTTGTGTAACGCAAGTTACTGCCTTATCTTTGACTGCTAAATTTTGTAAAATTTAAATGCATCGAACGCTTTTGCATTTTAATTTTGCTTTCGACTTTCATTTTCACAGAATGCTTTCATACAAGGTTTGTATAAGAAAATTTGTCTGTACTGAGGTGCTAAATGCATAAGAGTTGGTCAAAATGTAACGTAAGTTACCGTGGAATTGCCCTGCTGCGTTCGAATTTCCGGTTCTTAATTTGAATAAAAAAAAAAAGAGCTTGAGTTACATTACGATTTATAGAGTTTTTCATCGACGTTAACATTTGACGGAGTTTTAACAGTTTTTCCCACGTAAGGCCTGTAAATACCTCCAGCTGTTTTTCTGAAAACGAAAGATCGCTAATTTTATCAATTATGAACGAATCACTATTAATAGTTAATTGACCAAATAATTTTTCCAAATCACGAACTTTTTATCTACTGGTATTCGAATATATTCAAAAATTATTGATGTCTTCATCAGAGAATCGCCGTTTTATGATATGATCTTTGCAGCACCGATTTCCTTCTGGAATAAAGCTTCGTCGTTTTGAAAATACTTGTTTGCGAGCTTCAAATGGAACTATTGAAATATTTGATGATGATTCACATATGCAACAATATCCATGAGTGAAAATGGTTCGAGGAAATCCCAATTCCCCAAATTCGTCCACTTTTTCTTCAAATACGTATATGACGGATCTGCAGTAGACGATACAGTTGAGACAGTAGAAGACTGCGAAAAAGTTGGCTGATCTTCGGTACTCACTTGTTCCTCAGATAAATCATCAGTATTTCTTTTTTTACTTGGTCTGGTTGTAAGTGGTCGACATTTGCAACAAAAAATATCATTTACTAGGACTCTTTTTTCAATTTTTTCTGTTGCAATATTAGCCTGATCAATTATCGAAATAATTTTTTTATAGCCTAATATTTTGCGCAAATGAATATCACAATTAATGCATCTTTCGCTAGAATCCATTCCGGAATCAAAAGAAGTACAAGTTATGAATTCATAAATCTATGAAAGAATACGATTATTTCACTTACTTCAGTGGGATAGATTAGACGTAACGCTATGTAACAATGAAGCAAAGATGAAGTAACAACAGTTTTTGTACAATGTTAGTAAATTCATAAAAACGCAAAAATATTCTTAAGACAGACGATATTTTACTCTGCAGACGATAAATTACGAAAAAAAAAACGGTTTAGTTTGAAAATAGAAACATTTTTAACTCAGCAGACGATTTTTATTGACGCAGTTCAAGCAGGCTCAAGTTGTTTAGCGTAGATTTTGTTTAAGTGCAAAATTATGAAAACAAAGTAGTTTTTAATTTTTTTCATATTGTTCCACCATTTCAAAAAAATCAACAAAATTCCTGAGTATAAAGGAGTATAAAAGACACTTTCTGACAAAATTTGGTGATTGACACTTTTCAGAAAATAATTTAAAAAAAATATTTTAACTTTATTTTTGGCGCCAAAAATCGGCTTTTCGTTCAAACAATATGACCATAATATTTTTTCATGTATTTTATTCCTAAGAATATGGAAAAAAATCACCGTCATTAATTTTGAATTTTTCCATGGGAAAAAAAATAAAAACGTAGGATCGGGTTTTTTGAAAAAACCCGAAAGTCGTTTGAGATAGAGAGCTAAACATTTGGCTAAATTTTTCTTATTCGACACCAAATTGATCCCCCAAGTTGGAGCAAAATCGGGATCAAGTGCAGATTTGACATATAAACCCGGCTATACCCTTTATGTAGTGTTCATAGGTTTTTTGAAATACTATCTTTAACAGTTAGACTATGGGATTGGGACAGCCAGGGGACTGTTTTTGGCGCTTAGATAATTTATAGAAAAAAAAAATTAAATAGTTATCGCTCCAAATGCAATTGGGCCACAAAGTATTAATGCTTTACTTGTATTTAGAGCGATAATTACTTTATTGCGCTTTATTATTTTTTAAATACTCAGTCCGGACTGCCAATTACCAGTTTACAGAGAATCGCCCATATAGGAACATAAATATTTTGAGGCATATAAGAGCCTGGATTTTATCAGATAGGCTCCCTTATTGACGAATAATAACTCAATTATCTCTTTATAATCAGCAAGAGTGATCATAGATTTATCTATAGATTTATAAAATGCTTACAGTTGAAGTTTCAAACTTGTTAAAGTATTTTTCCAGTTTTATGTGCAACATTTTTTGTTTAATTCTTTGCCAAAAATTATTTTGCTTTAAAGTTATTAAAAAGAATAGAATTTGTGAGGAATATGATGGTCAAAGTAAGCATGAAGTAAATATCTTTGTCTAAATTTCAGATTAGTTCTATGTCAGACTAGCTACAATAGTTTATTTTGTGCAATTAGTGTTCATAATTTAATTCATTCTATTTATGATACTATTAGCAGTATTAGTTTAAAACTTTAAATCTTGCAATTTTTTCCCTGTATCTCACTACTTTAAAAACAAAAAACATTTTGCACAGCTCTTCCACAACTCTATTTTAGCAAGCGTAAGTTTTGAAAATAATAGCACAACATGTAGACAAAAAGTACTGCAATCTACATAGTGTTCTGCGATTTATTAAATAATCGATTGTATCAAAGCTGTTGCTATACAGATTAAAACGATTAGGAAAGTTTCCCATTGTTTGAACTAATATTTCTGCGTTGGACTATGAGAATTGAAAAAAAATCTCTTCCAAGAAAATTGTCTGAAAAACTCATAAATTGTGAAACTTACGAATAAGCGTAAAAATGAAGGGTGTTTGAGCACCATCTTCCATTAAGAGTAGGGAGCTGAAATTTTAGGATGGTGATCTTATACATAAATGTAAAAAAAGTAGGGTGCGCCTTGGTCCGTAGCAAAAAAAAATTTTTTTTGAACCACCCTAGTGGAACACCTGTTGAAGTATCACACATTAAATTGCAGTCTGCAGTTTGACATGGTTTGAGTTCCAATTTTAAAGAAGATTTACTATTTTCGAGAAATTTTTGAATTTCTGAATCACTACTCTGTGCCTTTGCAAATTATTTAAAGTTTAAATTTGCTGATTTAGTAATAGAATCAATTTCGATCCTCGAAAGAGTATCTGCTACTATACATGTATTCTCTAAACCATGCACATGCCTTATATCTGTGGAGAACTGAGAAATAAAGTTTAAATGGCGTAATTGTCTGGGGGAACATTTGTCCGAATTTTGTTTGAAAGCATAAATAAGTGGCTTTTGATCTGTATGTATTGAAAATATTCTGCCTTCTAACATGTGTTTGAATTTTCTAATAGTAGAATAAATTGCGAACAATTCCCTATCATAGGCTGACCATTTTTGTTGATTTTTATTGAGTTTCATGGAGAAAAAAGCTATTGATTCCCACAGTCCTTGCGATAATTGTGATAATGTACCTCCTACAGCAACATCTGAAGCGTCCACCAATAAGCTTAATTTAGCTCCTGGAACGGGATGTCTCAAAAGGGTGGTTTTAGCAATCGTGTTTTTCGCATCAATAAAGGCTTGTCCTGCTTTCTCATTCCATTTAGGTTGTTCAGTAATTTTGCGAACATTGGAACAAGATTTCTTTTTGTTTGTATGCCCTTCTAAGAGTTGTACTATAGGAGCAGAATATGTGCAGCTTTTGGTATAAAACATCGATAAAAATTAAACATGCCTATAAATATACGTAACTGGGTTAATGTATTTGGTCTGGGAAAATTTAGAATACATTTTACTTTTTCAGGTAGAGGTTTAATTCCGTTTTCTGAAAGATTAAAGCCTAAAAAGTCTATTGTTGGGATCACCAAATATACATTTTTGTACATTTATGCAAAGGCCATATTCATCTAGTTTCGCAAATAGATTTTTCAAATGTTGGAGATGTTGTTCAAGGGTTTTAGATGCTATCAATATATTATCACTAAAAGCATAAATTCCTGGTAATCCTCGAGTAATTTCGTCAGAAAATCTTTGAAATGTGGCCAGGGCGTTACAAAGCCCAAATTTCATAACTGTACTTTCAAAAAGCCCAAAAGGGGTACAAATTGCAGTTTTGTGAATGTCATCTGGATGAATAGGAATTTGGTGATATGCTTTTATTAAGTCAATTCGACTAAAGAGTTTTGATCCATATAATTCAGCCGTGAAATCTGCAACACAAGGAATAGGATATTTATCTTTTATTGTTTGAGCATTTAAAGATCTATAATCACCAACAAGCCTCCACTCTAAAGTATACGTAAAGTAAAGTATACACACGTAGAGATTCTTTTGAACCATATGGAGTGGGGAATCGTAGTCGCTTTTCGAAGGTCTTAAATGTCCTAGATTCATCATGTTTTGAAATTCTGCTTTTGCAATTTTACGACGATCTGTGGAGCTAACCTTCGAAGTTTTGCTACGACTGGAGGACCTTTTGTTATTATGTGGTGTATAGTATTGTGTTTGACTGGCTGATTTGGATTTGGTAATTTAGTAATGGAAGGAAATTCTTTCAACAGTTTATGGTATTCTGTATCCCCAGAAAGACTAATTTGAATTGAATGTAGGCTGGGATATTTTATTTGGCCTACTGATTGCAATTATGTTTTAGTGTCTCTAAGACATTTATTGCGGAGATCTGACACCAATTCAAAATTATGAAGAAAATCTGCTCCAAGAATAGGTGTACTTACCCCCATTAGCAATCAGAAAAGTCCTTAAGAAAGTACTTCTTAAATTTAGATTTAGGGATAAGGTTTTCTGACCATAAGCATGAATGTTGGAAGAATTTGCTGCCAGAAGGGTTTGTTGTGAAGGATTTTGCTTCTGGTAGATATTAGCTGGAATTAGACTGACGTCGGACCCTGTATCGACAAGAAACGACAGATTTGTTGTCCGGTCACGAATGAACAGGCGACGTGATTCTTTGGGCAAAGAATAAGTCGCCACTATTCTTTGCTTGTTTGGTTACCCTGCCACTTGCAAGGTAGCACGCATTTATCTTGTCTACATTTGTCTCCAAAACGCCTATGGTACCAACAAATTGAAAAATCACGCTAGCGAGAAATACGATTTTTGGTTTCCGTGATTTGGCGAACGACCACGAGAAAAGGAAAGGCGACTAATTCTTTCATTTATTTTTTTCAATTTCACGAAAAAATTTAGTTTTAAGTGTAGGCTCACTTTTCGAGGACACTGAAAAAGTTTCCGTCAAGGAAGGTGAAACTTCGATAATTCTATTTGCTATTTTTGCAGCTTTATCTAATGTTAACTCAGAAACTGCAGCTAGAATGGTTTGCACAGAAGATGGCAAACGTTGCAAAAATAATTCTAGGATTAAATTATCAGCAACATTTAAAGATTCTGCTCGACGTTTCACATTCCACAGCAATTCGGATAGTTTCCGAGAACCTAATTCTTCCCCTGAAAGTAACTTACGAATTTCTTGTTGGGAGGATTCCCCAGTAAGATTAATAAGCTCGTTCTTAATATGGGAATAAGGATCGGTTTCATCCGGATTCATTAAAACATCTCTAACTACGGAAACTGTATCGGGAGGAATATCCAACTATGTAGTTATATTTTGTTCTGGGGTCAGTGATAGCTTTTGGAGTAGCGAGCTCAAATGTTCTTTTGCACATCACAAACCATAAAGCGGGATCCTATCTGTTATAAACGGGTATTTGTACCGCACTTATTTCAGACATGGTGCAAGGTTCAGATTCTTTTGATTTTGACATAGACTGCATAATTCATATGAATACTTATGAAAACTATGTTTAATTAGAAACGCGAAATTTTCTTCTGTTAAAAGGAAAATGGCAATATACAGGGTGTCCACTCCAATCGTGGACCAATAGCTAATTTCTAAACCGTTAGAGATAAGCATATAGTTTATTTAGGAAAAAATCTCCAAATTACGAAAGGAATTTTGGGTCTATTCAATGTTTTTCAAAAAATCAAATTTTGAAAGAGTTACGAAATTTAAATTTTTATACAGCCCCCCAGTCCTATCAATCATATTTAGTAAAACATTCTTGACACTGTAATGTTTAAAACTAAGAAAAAATCACTCTTCTACCACAAAAATTGACCGAGTTATGACGTTTTGAAAAATCAAGATTTTGCATTATTTCATGACGTCATCGAGAGATCGCTTAAGGGACCGTATGTGAAATCCTTCAAAATCTTGATTTTTCAAAACGACATAACTCGGTCAATAGAACTGATTTTTTTTAAGTTTTAAACGTTACAGTGTCAAGAATGTTTTACTAAATATGATTGATGGGACTGGGGGGCTGTATAAAAATTTAAATTTCGTAACTCTTTCAAAATTTGATTTTTTGAAAAACATTGAACAGACCCAAAATTCCTTTCGTAATTTAGAGATTTTTTCCTAAATAAAGTATATGCTTATCTCTAACGGTTTAGAAATTAGCTATTGGTCCACGATTGGAGTGGACACCCTGTATATAAACGCGACATATATACAACAGTCAAAAAGAAGGGAATATTAACATTTCTCAAGCGTACTAATATTAAAGCTACTCACAGAGAAAACATTTAATGAAAAAGAAAACTAATCATATGCGCATACAACATTTTTAACTGCAGTAACATAAGATAAACGCTTGAAAGCTTAAAAAGGCAGAAATTGGGGGTAAATTAAGGAGCTCATAAGTTTATGTTCGCAATGCGAATGTAGGGCACAGAAAAATGAGCGAAAGAAATTTCACTTATCTGTCCTTGAGAGCACTGCTGTTTTACGGAATGAAGTGCATCTCTTGATGTTTGGCACATTCTGTAGATTTATTGTTAAACTTGGAACTCCCCCTCCCCTCCTTTTTTTTTGAATTTGTATGTCCAATTAACATAACTAACAATGTGTTAATAACATTATTGACAATAATATGAAAATTGGCTCAAAGAAATTTGATAAAATATTGAAATTATTTTGTGTAAACTAGGAAAATGAAAAAAAATCTCTCAGAAATAAATTACTTACTATTTTTAAACTTGGTATTGTATAAGAGAGCAAAATCAGTGATGGTAAAATTGGCAGTAGGAAAACAATCAAAATTATCATTAATCGGCTCAGCCGATAAATCGGCCGATTATCAACAGCCGATTAATCGGTAATCGGTAATCGGCCAATTTGCTTATCGGTGCATCCCTAGTATAGACTCTTTATTCAGAAGGAACATCTGCACTCTGAGTGTCCAAAACACACTGCTTCTACCAGTATAGATTATGCATTAACCTTGCGGGGGAGTCCGCGATTGTGCAACTGGGATCTCCATGGTTGCACAATTGGGGTTTCGCAATTGCTTATTGCTCTGATCCTGGGGTTTCCCACAAATACATTAAAACAATCAGAAAATATAGATTTCTCTTACAACCCTCCAAAAAAAGTAAAAAGATCTTTAATGGTGATGAATTTTACTGGTGGACTACTTATATTTTCCAAAAAAATTAAGGACAGTTCAGAATCTGATACTGACAGCGAAATTTCTCCAGGAGATAGTGACTTTTATCTATCAGATGAATGTAGTGAGTCAGAGAGAGAGCAGCTACAATTTGAATGGATGACTTGGGGAAAATAAATTTCATTCTTGTAAATGTTGGAAGTGAAAACTTACATATTTTGTCTCAGAGATCTGTGGCATTAAATATACAATTTTTAAGATCAAATATTTAAAAAAAAAAGAAAAGAGAACTTTAAGGGACAGTTTACAGTTAGAGGATGAAATGTTGTATGATATTATTATTGACGACATTGTTGCTAAGCTTACAAACCCTGCTGTTGCTATTGGATCTGCTCGACAGTAAAAATGTTTGTCACCTGGAATGAACTTTTCATCATTTAAAGTAGGATAAGCAAATACGAACTACAATATTCGTAACATAATATCATTAATAGCATTTTTATTATGCTTACATTTTCCTGCGTTCATTTAATTTACAGTTATCCGAGGAACAACTTCCGAGGAAGCCTAATAACCACCACATGGTCAAAGGTGCAGCTATGTGGTGTACGTTTGACCACAGTACAAATTTTTTTTCCAAGTCAAACTAATCATATTTAGAGTAAAACTAGAAGCTTGACAGAATTAAATATGACAAAAGAGTAAGTACAAATTAAAATAAATTAAAAAAAAATTAATTGAGAGTTTAAATATTTAATCTAAGAAAAGTTAAATTTTGCAAAGTGGTCAAAGGTACAGCACCTTCCCCTTCTCTTATACTGCCTAAATAGTCACACTAGTAGTTCTAATTAGATGTAGAAAACTAAAACTTTACCTACATATTCAAGACGCAAAGTATTTAAAATAAAATAAAATGGGGAAAAAAAGATGCAAGGTATCCTTTCTTTTTTTTTTTTAATTACTTGAGCCGCCAAACGCTTGTTTTTCAAACAAATAAAATATCAGACTGGAAATTGAAAGTTTCATAATGAAAAACCGAAGCACTCAAATAGTTTTATAGAAGAAAAACTGGGGAAGTGTTTCCTCTAATATTTTAATAAAGCCTTCCAATCATTGAAGATTGTTGAAAATTTTGGTTTAAGGGCTTCAATATGGAAAAATTCTGGAGATTTTACGAATCCCTCCCCTTGCCCCATAATACGAAATATTGTCTAAAACTTTATCTTTCTGGCTTCAATTCGAAGAAAAATTTCAAAAGAAGTGCCACGAGCCCATTAATAGCATCACCAAAAATTAGTTTTGACATTTCAATTTCAGAAAATTACCCAAACAGCACTTCCGAACTTCTCCCACTCTCATTATTAAAGATCGTCTAGGAAAAGCGAACGTTTTCTGGGGTGGGGGGGGGGAGGGAGGTAGGAGCGTAAAATGCCACCAACATCATTGTATATTGTTTTAAGAACTTTAATTTTGAAAAAAAATTCGGGAGAGAGCCGTCGAAAACTTTTCTCCCTAACAACATTGAAAGTCGAATAAAATTACGTTTCTGGGTCTTCAATGCCGAACAAATATCTGTCCTAACTGCTTTGTCAGAGCTTCTTTGTCGAAAATTGTCTGTATTAGAACCCTTTATCCCTAACATAATGGGAGATAATCCAATTATGTTTTAAAACTTTCATTTCAAAAAGTGTGCGTGGAATAGCCACTGGAGTCCTAATATTACCAAAAGTCATCCGAAATGATTTTTAAGCCTACAAATTCGAAAAACTTCAGGGAATGGCACTCCGAATCTCTCCTCTCTCAATTTCGCCAAAGATAGTTAAAACTACGTTTTGAAGCTACAATTTCGAAAAATTCTCGGGGAAGGGCCTCCCTTGATCCCTCTTGCGAACATAATCGGGAAAAAATTTGCCTTTTTAAAAATTCAATTTATGAAAACTGACGGTGGAGTGACTTCGAAGTTCTTTCTTTAACACAACCAAAAATCATATAAATGCATTTTTACGACAATAAATTCTAAAATTTTCCGGAGAACCTACCCCAGCCCCCCCCCCTCCAAATTTCTGAGTGAATAATGTACTTTCAATTTGCGTACTTTCAATTTAATTGGTACTGCCGATTAATCAGTGCCTCCCTAGTTTTAAGATTACAAAGTTATGATATGATTGAGTCTGATAAAATAGTAACTAAATTAAAAAAACTAATCTGTTAAAAACATTAAGACAAATATACTCAAAAATTGAGTAAACTAACATGATCAACCACAACGAAACTAATCTGACAAAATTAATGCTGTCAAAACTACGAAAATGATTGTCTTTTTGACGAAACTAGGACAAAGAAATATTTCGTTACATTTGACGAAATTCATCCCCAAAAACGTGACGAAAACAGTTTCTTCAATTTAACGAAAAGTTCACTCGGGACTTATCCTTGGAAGCGATTTCATCAAAAACAAAGAAAATATCGTCAATTTTAAGAGTGCATTTCTGAAAGTGTCTGGCATTAATGGGTTAATATTTCACACATACGTTTGTAGTTTATTAAGCAACAAATTGTTTTCATTACTCCTTTAAATGATTACCATTTCACATGAGTTATCACGTGCGGTACAAGATAACAGTTTTTTCGTGAAATGAACCTAATGTTTAATTATATCTTTATCATTCCCTAGAAAATTGAATACTGAAATAACATAAAAATGACAAGAACGGTGTTTATAGACAGAAAGACGGGTGTGGAATTTGAGTAAAATATGGGAAAATGAGAAACAGAAAAATAGAGCAACGAAAAATGGGAGCGTAAACTAGCGCATTGGAAAATTAAAACACACGAAATTAAAAACGGAAAAAACGGGATAATAAGAACCGAAAAAATGAAGAATAGAGAATTAAAAAACGGAAAAATGACCGAAAGGAGCTTCTGTAAAATCACGGAAAATATAATTAACGAAACGGAATAACTCCGGCAACTCAGCTGCCGTATATTTTTCTGTTATTTTCAGGACTTTTTTTTTTAACAGTGTAGGCTACAAAAGCAAAATCCATATAGGGTAAAAGCACCAGTAGTCGGCGATTTAAGGGATCTTTTTTTGATCTTGGCTAACCTAGAACTTTCAGCTATTGACACAGCAACAAAAACAAGGTAAAATTTTAGAATGAACCTTTCTGATAGTGAATCACCTACTTATTTCAGAAATTAAAAAAAATATATGTTAAAATCCAAGCTGTTGTCAACACTAGTAAATGCTCCAGTAGTCGGCCACAGAATCATCTTAACTGAAAAATAAGCAGAATCGCAATCTTGGATGACAGGCACACCATTCAAAATGAAATGACTCATTACTAATTCAAAACAAGTACTTAAAACTTAACTGCCACTGGTTGGTGATTGAAGATAGGTACATGAATGTGTGATGTGAATGCGACATATCTGATTTTGAATTAAAAATGTACTATTTATGAGGAGTTTTATGTCACTGTGGCCGACTACTGGAGACCGGCAGACTACTGGAGCACTTACCCTATTAGTTTTGTTAGAGGTAAAAATTATTTTGTATGCATTGTAAGAGCTAAAAGTGTGTGTGGGGGGGGGGGTGTAAAAAATTATGACAACCTGAAATCAAGGGAAAAAAATGCCCACCACGTTTTTTCCCCCAGTTCATATGCGTGGTATACAAATTCTAATAAGCTCAACCTCACAAAAAATACTATAGAGTATTAATAACAACCAAAATTACTTTAAGATCTAAAAATATTAGGCTTCCAGTGTGACAAAAATGTTCTGAAACCTTATACTAAACAATGCAACTCGTTTCATGAAGCTGATCCGCCATTTTGGCTAACATTTTTTTAAAGATCCTAGATCCTCCATATTTGGATTTTGCAAGCTAAAAATTTACACAGGTTAGTTTCATAGGTGGGTAATTCTCCAAAAACCTGATATTTTCCAATCACAAACTCTATAAAAATATAAATGCTTATAAAATATAAAAAAAATTGTACGGTTATAACGTGAGGTATTTGGAATCCTCTAGAGCGTGAAGGGGGACACAAATGAAGGGGAGAAGGGGGCACAAGTGAACAAAAATCACATTTTATTTCATTTTTCATTATTAATTGAAGATATAAAGTTAATAAGTGCTATACATGACAAATCTAACATTTGCTAAATATTTTCATGCAGTTACCTCTCTTCTTCAACAGTGTATTCCAACCAAAAAAATAGGTCTAAAATATGTTGAATTTTGTTCACATCTGCCCCAGTAGGGGCCAGTTGCAAACACACCTGGGGCGCACGTAAACACGGATACATAAATGGCATAAAATACACCTAAGCATATTTTTAAGTATACTGTTTATTACACATTAACAAACACTTAAAATGAAAATATCGAGATATGTATTGCACATGATTAATTAACTCAATTCAACGAACATTGCAGCCTTCAAGTTTTACAGAAAAGAAACAGAAGATGCAGTTCGACACGTGCCACCTAAAATATTGTAGGTGGTGGTAATTTTAGCAGAACATCATCAGAGTGTTTACCATCGATATATCATCTGTTTTTAGAAACATAAAAGTTTCATTCATAGTGAATTTTTGTCTTTTGGGTAGTTAATTCTACGAGGACAAATTCATTCACAACTAAATTTTACGGTGCAAGGTTGACTTCAGCACAAATTTCTTGACAGTTGCTTTATTCAAAACTAATGTCGGACTCAATGTCATTTACTACAAATTTTGACTGTTCCTCTTTCAATAATTTAGCAAGTTTAATTTTATTTTCTTTGCATTTCTTTCAGAGTTGAATTAAATATTGAAATTTTCAATCATTCAATATCTCTTAATTAAACTATTCAATGTAGAAAAAAACCAACGATTTTTGAAATTGAAATAACTTTATATCATTATGGGGCACATATGAACTGTTCACATGTGCCCCTTATCTCAACTTCGACCTAATTTGATAAAAGCTGTTTTTTTTTTTTTTTCAATTTAAAAAGAAAGTGCACAAAAACTTCCTTTATTAATGCCACTTTAAGATGAAAGTTCAAATCACAAAAAAAAAAGTTTTGGATGTGTTTTTACTCTGAGAACTGGAACATAAAAATTTTTGGCACCTTCCAAAGCAGATTTTATGATAACTAAAATACAAAATCATTTAGATCTTTGAAATTTCAGGCAGGATACTTGTGCATAGTACTTGTGCTACCATCTACATTCTACATAATTGTTTTCATGTTTTTCCTTCATATTAACTGGGTCAAATGTAGTGTGTTCACTTGTACCCCATGTTTACATGCGTCCCCTCTCACCTACTGGGAAAAACATTGCCAAATTTCGTGGGCACACATATTAGACCATGAGATTTCAATTTCTGAAATAAAAATATAGTTCAACAAATAACCACCAGGGAAAATTTTGGCGCTGCAAAAGTGTAGTACTCTGATTGTCGAAGAATTAAATGCTACTGACGAAATATGCATCCAATTTATTTGTAACATGGCTTTTTTATCACAAATGTAGTTTCGATGTGATCACCATTTTGAAGTTGCAAGAGCTGGATACGATGCACAACATTTTCCACGGCAGTTCGTAGCATATCAGAATTGATTTCTCTGAATTTTAAAGTTACAATCTCTTTTAAACTTTCTATATCAGAAACTTGTCTTTGATACACAACACTTTTCAGCTATCCCCATAACCAAAAATCACATGGATTGAGATTGGAAGAATTTAGGGGCCATACCGGAAATTCTACGGCCATCATATTTAACCTCATTTGCAAATAACAATCATTTTTTCTCTGCTATATTGCTTTGAACAGCATTTTTTCAAATTTAATTTGCGATATTCAGAGTAATGCACTGTTACAGCGCCAAATTTCCCCCTGGTGACGATTTTTTAAACTATTTTTTATTTCAAAAATCAAACTCCCATGGTCTAATATGTGCGCCCATGAAATTTGACAATATTTCGCACAGTACTTCGTACGCTAGAGGGCTTCAAACACATCACGTTAATTTATAACAGCCCTGTGTATATGCGTGTGTGTGTGTGTGTGTATGGAACTTACTGAGAGAAAAATAGAGGCAACTCACTTTAAGTGTGTTACACACCTCAAAACGGTCAAATTCTCGACAAGAAGCACCTTGAGAGTAACAAAACGATTTTCATCATCATGTTATGTCAAAAAATTTTCAACAAAAATGAAGAAATTGCCTGAATCAAAAATTATTCTTGTTGCTTGACAAAAACCACCCTTATCTATCTTAAACCACCTTTCTATCTTAAACCACCCTTAACGGACACACCTAAAAGCGGAGCTATTTCTTTGAATCCCAGTCCCTTTATATAGGTTGTTCCATATTATTCACTCAGAATAACTTACATTCTGAATAACAGACAGTTATTTAATAATATAGTCCAGGCAATATACGGTTGAACCCGGCCAAAATTGCAACAGCTTTTTCAACGGTTTTCGGGTTAGTAGACAGGTCTGAATAACATATCCAAAATAGCCCCAAATTGGGTCACGGGAACACCCCCAAAATCGGATTTGAAAATGGGGGGCTAGTGGCCAATTACCTTCAAAATAGGTAAGCTAGTATTCTTTTTAAAAACAGTTAAAACATATTTAGCATTCTCAGTTGTGATAATTATAGGTTAAGAGCCTCGATGAATGGCTAAGTTCCAAAAAAATTAGAACCTCGATAGCTCGACACTCGCATAGCTCTACCATCCCGGTAACCCGGCGTATGTGTCGCTCTCTAGTACAATGTTATATTTCTATGGGTTGAAAAAAAAAACGTTGTTTTACACATGTTAATAGAAATCCGCTGTGTCTTCTACTAATTCAACCAACAACTTACCAGTCTACAACTTAAGGCCAGCGATCCGTATGCGGCCCCCATTGTAAACCCTTCCGACCTTTAAAAAAGGATTTCAAAATGGCGTAAATGTTTATCTCGAAACGCGACTAATACAAATAAGTTTACGCTTTAATGACATAGAAATTCTTTATTTTCCAAATATAAAATTAAGATAGCATAAATATTATCCTTCGCGTGATAAAGGAATAAAATAAGCAAATCTGTGTATTCGCCTATTATCGTGGTGTGCACATGTGCAGAGGAGGATACTGCAGCACGCACAATTTCCACATCAGCATCACCATCAATATTTAGAACAGAACACTCTTGTTTTCGTAATAAGTCACCTATAAGAAAATCATTGCTTGCTTCCTTGCTTGTTTTTTTCATCAGCCAAGAACTGTTCTTTTTTCCCGAAAACTGACTGAAAATAATGTCTCTACTGGTTTTCGTATAGCGTCGTCTGTGAGAAGCATCTTTGATTGTTGGGGACCCTGTGTAACCATCAAAAACAACAATAGGTTTTCCGTACGTTTTTAGGACAAAATTAACGTAAGAAAGAGCAAATATTTTCATAGGTGTCATTATTGCACCAAGGAAGGCGATGTAATTGTTCTTAAAACTGGTTGACATTTGCTTTTATGAGGTAAGCTTTCGTTCTATTTTGAAAAAAGATCAACATTAGCTATTTTTAATATTTAATAGAGGGTGACCAAAACTGGAGCATGAAAAATCTAGTACATGTACCAGTTCTGGCCACATAGTTCATTTTTCAAATTGTTAGCAAATAAAATAACTTGAAGTGTGGGTGATTCTCCAAATTCCTAACAATATCATGTCTCCGAAGGATAACACAAAAATCATTTGACATAGAAAGTTTTTTTAAGGTTTTTTATTTGTCAGAAATAATTTTTCCGATGTTATCCCATTCAAATTAAAATAATCCTTCATTTATCTTTTCCTAGAATGATTCTGCCTGTAAGGGTAATTGAGTTAAGAAGTTAGAAGAGAAAAATAACGTTCTTTACCTTAAATATAATTCTGGGCCAAGTCAGCCTTCACTTGGCCCAGCCTGGGCCTTCAATGATGAGAATGTCACTATCCTGCAACACAAAAAAAGCCACTCTCCTGGCATTATTTTTAAAGTACTGGTAATACCTCCAGTAGAATAGAAGGATTTATTTACAAAGCTTTAGTTTGAAAACAAAGATTATGATTTAAATAAAAGCTAAAATTGGTTAATCGATAAATAAAAAAATGCAGCAGAACAATTCTGCTATTTTTAGTTATTTATTTGTTGTTGTTCGAGCGAATCTTTTAAAGGAGATCTATCAGACGTACAATTTTTAATTTTAACGTTACTCGCTGGTGATCAAACTGTTACAGCTGGTAAAAAAAGAAGCTTCCAAAGAGTACTCAGTGTTATTACATTTGATCAAGGGAAACTATTCTTAAAAGAAAAAGGAAAGGAAAAAAAACTGCAAAAAATAAAACATAGAAGAAGGCTTACTAAAGTCTTACATACAAATGTCTTATAAAATTAACTAACATTTAGTTTTATCCTATAGTTCGCTTAAAAACAAAATCTAACTATATATTTATCTATATTTACATAAAAGTAATTCATTACATTACAGTATAGTACCGTAAATCAGGGTTACTTGGACCCTAGGGGGTTACTTGAGCCCATTTCAAAAAAATGATTAAATATGGGTTTGGTACTTATTAGTTGAAGATTTGCACGTAGTTCCTCATTTCTCTGCTAGGTAGAAGCACTATGCAGTCTAACGCTACCTACACGGCTCTCTAAGCAACTTCCTGAGATTAGTTGAGGTTATGTTATTGCCTTGCTACGTGTGCAGAATTTTCCAGCCTACAACTTTTATGCTCTTAGAGCATACAATTCACCATTTAATTAAGGTAAGTGTATTATTTTCTTGTTAAACCTCTCACAAATGTTATTTAAGCCCAAGATTGTCAATACTTTTAGCTATTTAAGCTCTTTATAACAAAGTCTGTGACAGTGACCAATAATCAAATTATAGGGTTACTTGGACCCACTATTTACGTGGATCCAAGTAACCCTTACAAACTTTTTTTTTTTCATTTATCAACTCTATGACACTGAACTATAAATTTTTATTAGTTTTTGTGTATTTTAAGGAATACAGGCAATGTATTAGACCAACCTTTACCTTTTTCAGGTAAAGACTGGCCATGCCGTCCAAATACAAGAGACTTCCTGGAAGCCGAAAATACACCTTGATAGCAAACGTCAGGATTTTGTTAAGACTCGTCCCACTAAGAAGAGGAAACTACAAGTCCCACCCGGGAGAAGCATTAGTGCCGCTGATGTTAATGACACCGTTGAGGATAAAACATCCTATCAATCTAACAAGAGGAAAGGACAAAATAAATCTTCCAATAAGAAGCTGTCATCAAACAGCAAGAAGCAAAAAAGTAAAGAAATGGAATCATCCTCTGAAGATGCAGATGATTTTAGCCTCCAATCGTCAGGAGATAGTGAGTTCAGTTTTTTGAACAGTGAATTTGATCTTATGGATCTTATTAATTTCCCTTCTACCAGTGGCGCTGGTAATGATGAAGCTATGAATGAACTCTGCAATCAAGATGAAAACATTGTCATGGACAAAAGAGATGAAAATTTAGTTGAAAAGGGACTTAAAGAAAAATTAGTCGAAGGCAATTTTGTTATAGTGTTGTGGGAGAAAAAGGAATTTCCAGGCATCATTACAAAAATTGATGAAAATGGAGCGATTGTTGATTGCATGCAGCGCACTCTAAAAGGTTGGAAATGGCAAGAAGTAAAAGACATTCTTTATTATAAGTGGGGAGATATAAAAAAAAAAAGATTGATTCTCCTAAAATGCTAAAAAGAGGGCTATTTTCAGTTCAATCAATCAAAGATGTTTAGATAAAGAATTTTTATCTAACTTCATATATTTTTTCATTTATTGTATCGTATTTTTCATATCCCATGTTCTACATAAACCCAACACACGCTAATAATGCTTTATAATAGGAAAACTAAACCTGGGTCCAAGTAACCCAACCTAAGGGCTACTTGAACCCATTAGAAAAAAACATTCAGAAATTTAGTAAATGAAATAAACCAAATTTAAAGGTTACATACTTTATTTATGGGTATTCTTTAATAATTATAAGCATTGTTTGATTTCATAACACAATATGTATTGATATAAATACGGATTTATCTGGAACATTACTAAAATTGGGTTCAAGTAACCCTGATTTACGGTACTTACATTTTTTCTTGAGTTTATAAACATTTTTTTCAAGAAGTCATATTGATGTGGCCATAACTGGTACAGGAATGTAGCCATAACTGGTGCAGAGGTGGCCATAACTGGTACAAATTGGGAACAAATATTTGGTAATTTTCAACTAAAAATCAAAGATGTTCTATAACATTTTTTTTAAATGGTTACAGAGCCAAGTAAATATACTAAATCATGATATTTGCATGAATGAAAACACTTCAGTCAGTCATTTACTATAAATTTTCGTTTTCAAACTTTCTCTAAAAGTGTCCAGAACTGGAGCATCTACCTTACCTTGTTTATTTAATCAGTAAAATGAGCAAAAGAAATACTATCTTACTCTTAAATATGCACATCTCAGTATTACGAATTAAACTTGTGAAATATTCAGGTAAAATTTTTAAATAAATTAAGCGCATTTGAGAAGGAGTTTCGGACACGGAAAAAGAGTGACTTTTGGGTAATTCAAAAAGTTTTGTTCAAGAAATAAATGAAAGATTTGAATGGGATGACATCGGAAAAAGTATTTCTGATAAATAAAAAATAAAAAACTTTCAAGGTCAAATAATTTTTGTGTTATCCTTCGGAGACATATTGTTAGGATTTTGGAGAATCACCCAGGTATGTCTGCACTTCTACAAAATTTAATCCAAATGGGAGATGGTCGAGTTAGGACCACTAGTTCACTCAGGGACGTATTTGAAGGGTGGCTTTTTAGGGTTCCAACCCCCTCCGTAATATTTCAAAACTATTCCAAAAAGGGCTATAGATATACTTTTTCTGCAGAAAAAAAATACTATTACTATTTTAATTTTAATTGTCAAAGGGCCGAATTCAAGTGAAACACCATTGCAATCGCTTTTCGAGGCGATCGCAATAGACCAAAATTGCAATCGCTACTGGAAGTAGAATTACGATAGAATCGCATCTCGTAGCGATTGTAACGTTTCACTTGAATCCAAATTTGGAAATTGCGATTGCATTGGTGAGTGGCGATCGTCCGTGTTTCACTTAAATTCCTGCCTTAGTTATTTTTCAACTTTATAGGTAAAACGAAACAATCATTAGTAAGTAATTAAACGGATTTAGTGTCTTATCCGCAGTACTTATTTTTATTGCAGTAATTACAAACATCATTGCTTACAGAGCAATTCCCATTTTTCCTTCGAATTTTGAATGAGACGAAGAAAAACACAAACTCTTAATTTGAAGTTGGCAAACTCTATATTTAACACATTTTCTAAGTGTCCCAAATCAGAAAATTCCAATGCGCGTATATGAGCAAACTCATTTATCCTTTTAAGCGATTAGAAGACATCGAATACTCAACAGGGGCGAAGATAGGCACAACACATTTTTTAACATTTCTCATGTAAATTCCCTTCAAGCATCTATTGTAAAAAAAATTAATAGAATTTGGAATGTGAAAGCAAATTTGATTCATCATATAGTTGTCGAAAGGAATGTGTTTGGTAAACTCCCGAAACAAAAGTCTGGTTACGTGTTATGAATGACGTTTCATCTAAAATGGAATACATGTATAAAGCATTAACAAAACGTGAAATTTCATTTCAAACACAACTGAATGAAAAATATTTGTGTTCAAAATACAATGTGTTAAAATAAAGTATGACGATTTAACAAAATGATTAGCTTTGCACGGAGTGACATTACAAGAACGGCACTTTGGTCACATTGACCTCAGAATTGGGGTAAATGGGGTGGAGTGACATCCAAGAGCTCTTGGGAGAACTTACATTTTGTGGGACGTCCCAGTGGAGTGCTCCTGTTCAGTACTGCAACCATGAACACGCGTTCTTCTTTCCAAAACAAACTTAATCCGTGATGTCATAGTGTACTTTTTAGTAACAATAAACCTATTCTTAACAGGGGAAATACTACGCTTTGTGGCAGTGCAGTGAGAATTGGTGCAATATTGTTTGAATTTTGTTCAACCCTTTTAGCTTGCTTTTTAACTTCACACTGGTTATTCGCCCTTTTGCGTTTTTTATGCTACATTTCAGTCTTCATTTCGCCAGACATTGTTTCGGGACGTGAAAATAAGTATTTTCTGCACATTAGTAAATATGTTTATAATGTGTTTATGATCAAATATGTTTAGATGTTTATTTAAGTGTATGATTAGGGTAAAAAAAGAACGTTGAACGTGTTTGCATAAAAGGTAGTCATCTAGGGGAGCATATATTTACAACTAATTCAAACTATGAATGTTAAAATGAAATAGTTATCGTGCATTGACTAAAAATGATTAGTTTAAAATGATTGATTAGCAATAAAATGGTTAGTTTAATATACAATTGCAGTTGGCAGTTGGAATTTAAATAGTATGCACTCATATTGAAACAAATACCAGATGTAGTCAATGGTCCTTTTCAACTATATTTAGTTTGATATATTGCTCAAAAATCTTTAACCAACTTTCCATTATGTTTGCTCTATTGTTTCGAGGTACAGCTCTCACAATTTACGGCACATGACAAACCTGAACCTTGACCTTCCCCAGCGTACTAAATTTCCATTTTTGAAACAAAGCTATCAAGAGAAGGGGAGGAAAATTAATTCCGAGTAAATTTTAAAGTGAAAATAAAGAAAATCGGAAAATTCCCTTTATGCTTCACTCACACTTTGTAGTACTTGAATCGATTTTCCCAGAAAGGGCCTTGCATAAGACTAACGCCCTTTCTGAAATAATAGATTCACTTCTACGGTTTCGTACTATTACTATAACTTATGAGAAGAGGATCTTTTAAGCAAAGCTAAATTAAGTCCGCATAATATATCCCAGGGTTTTAAATCACGTAGTAGAAAGTAGACATTGACATTGTTAGATTCGATGAATAAATAAGAAATTTTCCTCACCTGTGCTCGCACTTGGTATTTAATCGCGTATTTCGATCAATTGCAATACAAGAGTACTTGAATGAAAGTAGAGCTCGAACTTTGACAATGTTTCGAATTAGAGGCATTGCAAAGGGTCATTTCAAATCTTGTCGGAGGTCAACTTCGTCCAACTATCTTCTTGTTTCGAACCTGCCACGCGCGACTTCTTATCACAAAAAGACAACTTTCAGATTCGGGATGATTAAAAAAGTTTCATTTGAAGGGATTAATTACCTTTTCTGACACAACTTCAGCCTTTTCGAGTTGCAAGGAAAGCGAAATTTCAAATCAAGGTCATCTCAGTTGATTTAATATCTTCAACATTTTTAATCAAGGACGATAGGTGAAGGGCAAAGAGATCATTTTTAAAGGCTGTCAGATGTAGATGATAGTTTAGACACTAATACTCCGAAAAAGTGGCATAACTTCGGGGAATTATGAAGTGATTAGTTTACTAGAGCTTTTCTAAAAGAACTCAGTTCCCATCCGAGAAACAAATCAAACATTTGAAGCTAACTTACAGAAAATAGGAGAAACTCCTCTGTTTTGAGGCGCTCGTACGTACTACTGTAAGCAAAATATCGAAAAACTTTCCAACAAAAACCTACCTAGAAACTTTGCACGCATTTTACTCAAAACTTTAGTGTTTTCATTTCTCTTTTGTATGACATTTTGAAACTCATTTCGAAAATTTCGTGAATCATCTTTCATTACAATGATATCGTTACCAGTCCCCATAAATATTCAATTAACTCTGGTGAACCCTCTACTTAATGAATTTTTAAAACATTCTACCTCTTTATGTTCCGGATTGCCTCATTATTTCTTTCTCAGTCATGCGGATTTTTAAAGTGTTAAAAAGGTGCGAAATTAAGACTGTCAGTAAATAAAGAGTTAAAACGAAATCGAAAATGCACCTACTTCATCATACGATACTCTTCAGATATATAGTATTTTACTGTTAGAAACGGTTTAGAAATCATGAACGGAATTTAAATCAGGCAGGGAACTAATGAAGTATAGAAATCTTACAATCAATAGAGAAGAAAGCTAATATTACAGGCCTCTATTGGCAACCTTAATTACATATGATTTTTCTCCCGCTGTAAGTAGCCCCTGCATGTTTCTTTAGCCAGAGCCCAAATTCATGTGCTGCTACAAATGGAAATACTAAGCAAATGTAGTGAACACTTGATCTTTTCCTGATTTTCCTATTTGATAGCAGAGTCCCACATTAGCAGAGTCTTTGCATTTTGTCATTGCAAAGAAGGACATTCAGATCTAATCCCAATTGAGAACTGCTTATTAATTTCAAAGCGCCAAGTTGCCTGCTGTAACCGTACTTCGCTTTTGGATTTAAGAGAAACTATGAATAAAATAAGCTGGGATTACAGAAATCAGGTTGTTGAGAAAAATTATGTATATCCAGCCTGATCTCATCCAAGCTGTATTGGAAAAAAAAGGTTTCCACATCAAATTTTGAACCCTTTCGCAATTATGTTGTATATCTTGCGGATATAACTGAAAAATTAATCATTCTTACAGAATAAATACTTGATTAAATACAATTATTTCCTTACATTCAAAAACATCAGTTTTTTGGGGTGAATCATCCATTCTGCCCAGTATTGTAATTTAGACGGAGCGGTTTTGAGAAAGTATGTTCCCGTTAACACGGAAAAGTTGTAAGTTGAATAAGAAAGGTATGATTTCAGAATTTGATGTTAACCACTGGATACTTTTCGGTTCCTCTTTTTTGCTTAAATGTGCAAAAATATTTCAGTTCTCGCTTTGCTTAGTAAGATTATAGATGCAAAATTCCCGGAAAATTTGAAGCCTTATGTGGAAAAATGGATATTTTTCAAGTTAAAATAAAGTTTAATAGTTATATTTTCTTATAAAACTAAAAATGTGCTAAATATTTAAATACGAGCGTACCTGCCCTTATTTCTCATTGATGTACATTGTACATGCAACACTTTTGAATAAACATCCCAGCAAAAAAAAAAAAAAAAAAAAAACGAAAGAATCATTTGTAACTTGCGGTACTTCAAAAAAGCCTTTACTTTCAGATATGTCGGATTTTGACTGGTGCGGGCCCCAGGGCAAAGGAAACATCGGGGACCCTATTCCATATTTTCGTCCCCACATCCAAACTACCCAAGGCATTTTACGTCAAAATACAAAAACGGGATCATTTGAACGCGTTATAAATAAAATAAGTTCAATTTAATTGCAATTATTTAATTAAGTGCACTCTCGAAACAAAAATATGCCAGTCTCTGGGACTTATTTCTGCACTACTAAGCGCTATTTCATGCATATATTTATGAGAAATCCGGCACGAACTTCCTTTAGGGTTTTGCACAAACCTACTTTGTAAGCCAAAATTTATTCTTGCACTGTTTTTTTTTTACTTCTTTTCTACTTTTCGGTGGCTTATATGTGACTTTTGATCTTTTGATAATTTTTTAATTAAAAAGAATCTTATACATAACTCTATTCCCATGCAAAAGTATACTGCTCTGTAAAACAGACAATATTTAATTTGGGGAAATAAAACATTATGAAAGACGGAATAAATTATTCACTCAAAACAACTATCTAAAATCTATGGATAATATAAAAATTTCGTAATGAGAGTTTGTAGAGGGGCAAGTTGAACTCCCAGAAAGATTTCCTAACTGCACTTGACTCCCTACTTCCACTCCCGACTTCTCTGCTATTCTGTTATTATAGCCTGAACACGGAGAGATCAAAAACAGACCGGATCATTTTAGCACAGAGGCAGAAAAAACTTTAATTATCGAAGTAAATGAAAAAATACTTTTCTATCTCATCCTACCTATTTCAAAATGAAAACTGTCCGTTTCACCCGAATCAAAAATCTCTTTCAAATTGTTAGTTCAAACCTTTATTTAAATTTTAATTATTTAAACTTTAAGGATTCTGCACTTTAATTACGTTGATTGCATTTTATTCATGTTTCGAATAGTTTGATAAATTTGAGAAAGATCAAAGCTATGAATTTAGGGTCATTTCGAATGGTCAGGCAGGGGGCACATACTCAATGTAAACTATACCAAACCCATCCAAAACTACGTTCACTTTTACGTAAATGCATTCATTTCCCAAATATAGGGGGGCAATTGACCAACCCCCAATTGAATCGATGAGAGCAAAAACCACAGTCAAAAAATTCAAAAATTCGTTTTCCATGGAAACAAGTTCTGGAAGGCAAGATGTGTGTTGACAGCAAAAATCGCGTCAATCAAGCTAGTAGTTCCAAAGTTACGGGAGCCTCCTTTCTGAACGTTGAGCGCAGAAACGACATGAGTCCAGTGACTGACGTTATTTATGCACCCAACGCTAGAACGAGCATGACTTTCTAAGGGTGTGCATTATCTGATTTCGGTACTTTTCAGAGGACGATACGTAAACATGATTGACGTAAACATGATTGGATTAACACACCTAAAGCACTAACGCAGCCAGAATGTTCTTGGGGAGGGGGGTGACCAAAACAATATTTTCTCGAGTAAAAGACTACTGTATTATATTTTCAACAATGTTTAAACCAAAGTCCATGGGGTGTTGTCCCCATTTCTCCCCTTCGCTGTGCACCACTGACCTGATGAATATGAAGAGTTGTGTGCTCAGACCAATAACAGCTTTCACGTCCCCAAGCTCCTCTCCTTGGACATAAACAAATTTGATGATTGGTGGAAGGACTTATACAAAAAAGCTTAAACAGAGAATGGCGAGGGGAAAATGTGCAGAAAGAGACAAAATTTAAGTTTACCCCCACTCGATACAATGAGTTCCCCCATAGCTTTAAGGGAAAAGGGGTTATCGCGGCACATAATTTCTTTGATTGGAGTTTGCTAAGCTGCTCAAACTTACTTCCCGAAAAGTCGCTTTTGCTTCAAGCCATGCCTATCCTTCGGGGCACGTTCCAACCAACATAAATAAAATGGAAAATATCAAGTGATTGTATGTATTCCTGAAAGAATTCTTGTGATGAACTATTTACCTGATCAAAGAATTCACATGATGGCAGAACGTGATCTATTTTAAGAGATATACATACCCATATTTTTTTTTTTTTGTTCCTCTTTTATTGGTGTAGATTTAACAATCGCTTCTCAATTTTTGTAATAACCTTCCACTGTTGTTGATAACCCATATTCCTTATACTGTACAGTTTTAAAGTTCTTTATTTCTTTTGATTTCGTAATTTTTTTAACGATTTATGCGTAAAATTGATCTGTTCTTAGAGCTTAATAATTTTTTGAAGTCATGTGTCACAATAATAAAGCAAGAGCTACTTCATATCTGATGAAATCATAAATACAAACTTTTAATGTATGATAACTTTTTCCCCAAGTGTTGAAGCCTATTGAATGCAAAAACATCAGTCAAAATTACATTTTAAATTTTCCTGAGCCAGATTTAGACTGAATCTATGTAGTTTTTGCATGATAGCAATATACATGCATGTTATGATGCAGGAATAAAGAATTGTTCAATTATTTGAAAATTTGGAGGAGATATGACGTTTTTTGTCTCTCCTGAAAAATTCTTGACTGATGTTTTTGCACTCACCGATTCAATTGCTCGGAAGCTTTTACAGAATTCATGGTCGAAGAAATGAACCCTTTTTTAAATCATATTAAAAACTTAAAATTCTCAAAGTTAATGATCTGAAAAATGGACCATTTATAGAAACTATCTGAAAAACGAACCCTTCACAAAGATTAAGATCTAAAAACCGGGCTTTTCATTCAGAATCACGATTGAATAACTGATCCTCCAAAATAACCACGATTGCAAAAATGGACATTTAATCGAAATCAGTCTCTAAAAATGAATCATTCGCAAAAATCATGATATCACAAATTGAACCTTTTACGAAAAATAGACTAAAAAAGACGTCTAAGCAAATTTTTTTTCATTTCCCATTAACATTAAAATGTTTTATTATAAGATCTTGGTTACCTTCCTTTTTATTTTGAATTTTTATTGGCATTAATAAATTCGTTCAAGGGGAAAGAAATAGTAAAACTGACTAAATAAGAGGTATTTAAAAAAAAAGAAACTAGAAATATAGAAAAAGGGCATTACTTCTTGAACCCCTATAATGCTTAGACGAAATAGTACGAATTTAAATATCAGGCGGATTAAAAACTCTTCGATATGCAATTTAAAGACGGAAGTAAAGTACTAAACTTACCAAGTACTAAGATTAAATTCAAAACTTAAAATATCCCGGATTGTCGAGCTCATATTAAAGCAAATTTCACTCGTCAGAAAATATTTTAAATTTACATATATTTATTGTTTCCGAGAGGACATGGTACTCACGGAAAAAAAAAGAATTCTTACTAAAAAAATTGGCTAGTCGCAAAAGCATCCTCTTAAAGTCCTTATAATAGGGTAGACCGGCGTTAAGTTTACGTAGATTTTTTTCAATTAATTTTCTAATTTTTATGTTTTACTTTAGGAAAATTTTCACGTTATAGTCTTATTAAGTAGTTTACAAAGTTTATGCAGTCAGTTTTTCTCCTGTTTGAATATTTAAGCTTAAAAAAATAAATATTAAGTCAATGTCTGTTGCGTAAACTTACCCCGTACCCGGGGCACGTTTACGCAGTCTCACTGAACGACATTTTTCATTCTTTTGCCATCTAACGTAGTTATGTTAGCTTTTTGAACATAATGCCTTACCATCTATAAAATAAAGAACATTTACAATGGGCAGAATAGTCTATGTAATTAAAGCCGAGTTGTCAAGAAGACATGACTGTGATTGTAAGCTACTAGAAACGAATCTCTGACTAAATGTGGGAATGAGCTGTACTCGCGGAAATCTTTCCAAAAAAAAAAAAAGTTTGTTCAAATCGGAATGTTCATTCAAAATTTATTAGGGGGGAGGGCAGACAGACCGACACACAAATTCCCCATCTCAAAACCCTACTTTCCAAATTTTAATTTTTCGATTTTTTTAAAATGTTTTTATTTCTGTTTGACTTTTTTTGGACCTGGTGATGATTTTATGATGCATTAAACCACTTTCAATGCTTTTTTCGTTTTTTTTTTACTTTTTAACGGGAAAGAAAAAGGCAACAGATAAATCACAATATTAAGTTATAGCTTGAATTTCGCTACACTTAAAATTGTATGAACAGAAATGTTTGCATGTTCGTTAAAAGCTGCGACAGTTACATAACTTATTTTATTGAAAAATAAATGACCATGAAAAAAAAAAGAGTGAGCTTGCACCTTTTTTTTTTTTTTGCTACTTTTACTCCAGTTTGATTTTTTGTTTTGCTGAATCTTGCATCAATTCATAATTCTCATCTAATCTTCATCAATCTCATCTAATCTCACCTAATCTTCATTCTCATAATGGCATTTTTTTTTTGCTTTAGTCGCGCTAAAACAAGCGTGGATACAAGGGGGCGATGGGGGCGATCGCCCCCCCCTTGAGCCAAAAAAAAAAAAAGAAAAGAGAAAGAGAAAAAGGAGAAAATGGAAAAAAAGAAAGAAAGAAACAGGCAGAAGTAATTTTCTACCTTTCTAGGAATGAGGGATTTATTACATTTCTTTTCTGTTCCTGTGGAACTGAAATTTGGCACCATTTTCAAGACAGCGCCGATAAATTAAAAGTCTCTACAGGCAGAAATGCAAATGATAAAAGGAGAAGGGGTTATCCTTCGCCTTCGAATGCATACATTCCGAATCGCCAATTTCTTGACGCCCGTCATCATATGGAGGGACGCCGTCTATGAGACGTAACGAAAATAAGCACGATTTCAAGTGGTCTTAGTCTCCTTTTGGAGTCAGTAGAACTGAGCAACGTTCCTAGTTCGGTTATTACACTTTCTTGTTTATGCGATTTTAAGGAGAGGTGGCTTAAAACAAGGAAAATGTAGCAAATCAAATATATCATTTGGATCTGAGCCACTTTTATCAACTGAATCAACGTTAATATCCATTGAATCACCTTCAAACACAGAAAAGACTAAAGGGTCATTCCATGTCAAGTGATCCAACGTTTTTTACCTTACATTTTTGTATTTCTTTCAAATTTGGCTCATCAATTGTACCCCTTGAGGTAATCAAAAGTCTCAATTTTTAGATTTTTATCTCTATTATTTCTTCATTTATGAGACTTTGAACTTTGGAAAAACCGTCGTTTTTCCATGGATAAGGAGACGTAAAAGGGACAATAGCTCAGCACCAAATATAGATAGAACGATTTGGTAAATGGCATTTTAAAGTACGTTAGTTGCCGCTTAATCTTATATGCAACATGACTAATTTGATGAAAATTTTCTTTTTCAAAAAATGAAATTTAAATTTCAAATTTCTCGAAAAACATATAATGAATTTTTTTCAAAAAATTTTCAAAAATTCTTGTGTATTTTATCTATATTTGTACCAATTTTTAGATTGGGATCTCAATGGGATTATATTTTTTTAAATTTTTGAATAAAACTGTATAGGAAAAAAAATGATATTTTTTAGATTCTATTTATTTAAATACTAAGTTATCTTGCTTGTGATGGTCTAAAAAGTAGTAAACAAGCATGAATATGTTTAAAGTGAGCTGGCATGAGCTTATAGAATTGTCAGGTTCACCCCCTCACCCCTTCCTCCCCCGCACAACCACTCTTTTTTAATTCAAAACTGTTCAAAATGTTAAAAAAAAAAAAAAAAAAAAAGAAAAACTCTTTGATACAAAATGAATAGTAAAACTTATTTAAAGTTGGTAAATGGGTTTCCTTATAACTAGACGAAGTATCCCCTCCTCCACCCAAATATACCATTAACGCTGTACTATTATGACATCTAACCTGGGGATTGAATAAACTATTATTTTTACTCTAGGTAAATGAGCTAGCATTAACTTGTAAATTGGTCAGCTCCCCCTCCCTTCCGTACCGACCCAACCATTTTCCCCCCAAAACTGTTTCAAATGCTAAAAAAAACCTTTTTGATACAAAATGAACAGTAAACTTATTTAAAGTTGGTAAATGGGTTTCCTTATAACAAGGCAAAGTAAAACCCTTCCCCCACACAAATATGCCATTAACGCTACACTAATATGACGTTTCACCTGGGGATTGATTTGAGGATTATTTCCCCCCTAGGTACATATTGTTTTTCAGACGAAGTGTTTCTTTTTTCAATCCGACCTTCCGAAAGTGTACTTTCATTCAATATCTGAATTTAAACTTATGATTTATTTCATCCCCTCCCCCAGGACCAATCTTCAATTTTGGAGGAAGAAAAGAAGCGGTTCGCCCCAATATCATAGCAAACAGCAAAACAGCACTGTTTCCCCTTGTTCTCATAATGTTTTCCCATTATTTTCACACAAAACTGAAAATAAATCAAAGTATCAGGTTATATCTCAGTTCCCATCACTGCTTTTACTTTCTCTTATTGGACAATGCTCATGAGCTAACAGGAAAGAGTAACAAACAAAACAAACTGAAACACTACCAGACATCAGTAGAGACTAAGGCTTTGAAATGGGGTTAGGCGGGATGATAAAAAAATAAAAGTTTGGAGGGGGGAAAGTAGGGTAAGGGGGGAGCAATCTGTAAAGAAGCTAAACAACATGAGAGGTTATGATCAAAACAGCAGTGTTTGTTTAATATATGTGTATAGATATATCTGGCTGCATTACTTTCCTTTACAACAAAATGAAAAAGAACACAAACAATTAAAACAATTAAATAAAATTTGCACACTAGATAATGTGGAAAGATAGTTATGGGGACACAGACATATGGTCTGATATTTTGATTTCTTTTCAGTTTTGTGCGAAAAGAATAGGAAAAACGATGAGAACAAGGAGAAACAGTGCTATTTTGCTGTTCGCTTTGATCTTGGGGCGATCCATTTATTTCCTCCCTTCAAAATTGAAGATTGGTGCTGGGGTAGGAGATGAAATGAATCGTATAGTTAAATTTCAGATATTGAATGGAAGTACACTTTGAAGTTCGGATCGAAAAGAAACACTTCGTCTGAAAAACAATATGTATACCTAGGGTGAAAATAATCCTCAATTTAATCCCGAGGTTGGACGTCATATTAGTATAGTGTGAATGGTATATTTGGGTGGGGAGGGGGATACTTCGTCTAGTTATAAGGGAACCCATTTACCAACTTTGAATAGGTTTACTATTCATTTTGTATCAAAAAGTTTTTTTTTTTAAACATTTTGAAAATTAAAAAAAAAAAAAAGAGTGGTTGAACAGGGGAGAGAGGGGGGGATGAACCTGACAAATCTATAAGCTCATGCCAGCTCACTTTAAGCATATTCATGTTTATTTACTACTTTTTAGACCATCACAAGCCATACAACTGAGTATTTAAATAAATAGTATCTAAAAAATATCATTTTTTTCCTATACAGTTTTATTCAAAAATTCAAAAAAATATGATCCCATTGAGATCCCAATCTAAAAATTGGTACAAACATAAATAAAATACACAAGAATTTTTGAAATTTTTTTGAAAAAAATTCATTATATGTTTTTCGAGAAATTTAAATTTGAAATTTAAATTTCATTTTTTGAAAAAGAAAAATTTTTTTCAAATTAGTCATATTGCATATTAGATTAAGTGACAACTAACGTACTTTAAAATGCTATTTACCAAATCGTTCTATCTATATTTGGTGCCGAGTTATAGTCCCTTTTATGTTCCCTTATCCATGGAAAACGAGGGTTTTTCCAAAGTTCAGTCTCATAAATGAAAAAATAATAAAGATAAAAATCTAAAAATTGAGACTTTTAATTACCTCAAGGGGTACAAATGATGAGCCAAATTCGAAAGAAATACAAAAATGTAAGGTAAAATTTTTCTCAGATTTTGGATCACTTGACGTGGAATGACCCAAAGGTAAGTTCCGTTTAGTGTAATGCATGCAGGGGCTTCCCAATCTTGAACTATTCAAAGAGGAAAATTTCTGAATTTACTGATTGAATTTCCCAGTCACCTGCATACTAGGACAAGATTTTTTAATGAAATACTTTACCACTGTGTAGAAATTTGTTCACTCATCAGCCAAAATTTGCCAAAAATGGATGTCGCAATGACTTCAATTCCGGGCACCCCTGAATGTATGCTAATACAATTGTAATACTTCTAATATAAACTACAGTAACTATGCTGAAAACCGATGTAAGCAAGTGATGATGTATTTATTTTTTTCTCTTCCCTCGTTCTTTATCTCTGCAGATTAATGTCAAGGATTTGTCGGTCCATATTTTTTTTAACATTTTAATTGATCTTAATTTGTAAAAGGCATAACATTTAAAAGGTTTTGTTTGATTACTTAACCCTTCACTGCACGATTTTTTATATTTTCATGAAAAAAATCATTTGTTACCTTTTAAATAGCCCTGAGTTCAGGAAAAATGAAGAAAAAAATTAATCTTAAAAATGTGCGCCAAAAATGGTGTTTTAATTGTTTGTTCTATATATGGCACAAAGCACATAGCATATGCTTTGTATACCGATAAGTTTAATAATCTACAATGTGTTTTGTGCCATAAGTGGTATAAACAAATTTTCCACTAAGTGTATTTAAACATTTTTAGAACAAAGGAAATAATGACTAAGCACACTTCTAACGGAAATGCAGACACTCTTTCTTTCAAAAGCAAGAACTGTTATACCTAGACTAGTGCAACTAAATAATGCATAAAAATCACACTAAACTGTTATAGCAATGTTCCAGAAGGGGCACAAAGCTCAGTTTAACTGCATTTAAAAATCATAGTAATATATGAGGGTTTATTTGATTTGTGCCAGATCTGGCACACCGTGCAGTGAAGGGTTAATTCTCATATTTCTGCAGTCTCAATACCCATATAAGGCCTCGTAATGCAGAATTTTGAATCTATTTTTTAAAAAATTTCCCGGGAGAGAACCCCCCCCGACCCCCTAAAATGAGGGATATTCTACCCTCCTTCATTTAAAAGAGTCAAATGCATCCCCTACAAAGGTCATTCTTCTAAAAATCTTTTTAAAAAACACAGAAAGCAATAGCATTAGAAGAAAAAAAAACATAGGTGGGAAGAATCAACAAAAAGAAAAAGACCCATCAACACGCACACATACGTATGTTTGTGTTTTTATGCTTCTTTTTTTTTGGGGGGGGGGGGTATATGTGCATTTTTGAGGGGTTATATATATATATATATATATATATCAGGGGTCAATCCAGGATATTTGACCAAGGTCCTGTTTTTGGAATTTTGTAAAAAATAGTTTGGAATTTTGTGAAAACTAATTCGTAATTTTGTGAAAAATAGTTACGGCAAGAAATATTCCCGATTGTTCTTTAAACTCTGATTTCTGTGAAGAGTTCATTTTCGAGTGTGGGATTTTTGTGAAAGGTCCATTTTTGAGTGACTGAATTTTGTGAAGGATCCCTTTTTGAGTGTCTGAATTTTGTGAAGGATCCTTTTTTGAGTTTTTGAATTTTGTGAAGGGTCCCTTTTTGAGTGACTCAATTTTGTAAAGGGTCCTTAAACGGACCTAATTTTTCTCTAGATTGACCCCTGTATGTATGTATATATATATATATGAATGTAAAAAAATCAATCGCCCCCCCCCCTTGAAAAGTTTCTGGATCCGCCCTTGCGCTAAAATTAATTCTCCTGCTTCATCCTGCTCCAAGACGATGTTTTTTTTTCTTCCACTATGCTCCAAAATTATTTTTCCTCTTCAAAACAGAATTTTAGCTGCTCCGAAATTGTATCCATCGTATCCCACCCCTGACATATTTTAAATACACTGCGATGCAAAAGTTTAGACAAAATGCAAATATATGAATAAAAAGAAAACTATTCAACTAAATGCTTTCAAATTTCTACTGCAGGTACACAATATGGTCCGAAATACGTGTCTGGAGTTCTTAAAAATATAACTGGAACCAAATTTTGGACATTGCAAAAGACTTTTTTTTTTTTTCATTGTTGCAAAAGTTTGACAATAGTCAGATTTTATGCAAATATCCCTTGAAATGTGATTGGTTGAGGAAAGTCGGGACTTAATTATTCAATTACAAAGTGCAGAGATTGCTGAATAAATAATCAAAATCTCAAAAGCTCTGTAGTTTTCGTGTAAAGAAGATGAGAAAGTTTGGAAGTCGAAATTGAAAATGAGCCTACTTTATTAATTTTTTGTCTTTTAAATCGGCTCTAGTATGGTAGTACGTTCTTTTTTTACTTTGTGGAGAGCAAATTCAGACATGCGTATCGATTAAGACCAAGAAAAATTATATTTCTTAAAGATGAAGGAATTGAAAAAACGGCTCGAACTGACGATTTGCCCCTAATCCTACAAAACTTCAACTTGGATCAAAAACAGCACGTGACAGCATAAGTAGATGAACAACTGAATCGGAATGCATAAAAAAAACAAAGAATTGTGCTTGAGCCTTATCGGACAGAGTGTTCCAAATAAGCCATATTTTAATGGTAAAAGCAGCACAGCATATGATGATTGGATATTTTTCAAGTCCCGCGAAAAGAAATATAATCCATCTAGGCCATCCCAATTTTAATAATTTTTATCAAAGAAGTACCATTCGTTTTTTAGTCACGATGATACATCTGCTGCTTTTCACATTAAAATCTGGCTTATTTGGGACACTCTGTCCAAAAAGGCTCAGGCACAATTCTTCGTTTTTTTATGCATTCCGATTCAGTTGTTCATCTACTTATGCTGTCACGTGCTATTTTTGACCCAAGTTGAAGTTCAATTCCTTCAGCCTTAAGAAATATAATTTTTCTTGGACTTTTTGTTAAATACGTATGTCTGAATTTGCTCTCCACAAAGTAAAAAACAATGTACTACCATACTAGAGCCGATTTAAAAGACAAAAAATTAATAAAGTAGGTTCATTTTCAAATTTTGGCTTCCAAACTTTCTCATCTTCTTTACACGATAACTACAGAGCATTTGAGATTTTAATTTTTTTATTCAGCAATCTCTGCACTTTATAATTGAATAATAAAGTCCCGAATTTCCTCCACCAATCACATTTCAAGGGATATTTGCATAAAATCTGACTTTGGTCTAAACTTTTGCAACAATGTAAAAAAAAAAACGTCTTTTGTAATATCCAAAATTTGATTCCAGTTATATTTTTAAGAACTCCAGACACGTATTTGGGACTATATTGTTTACCGGCAGTAGAAATTTGAAAGCGATTCGTTGAATAGTTTTCTTTTTATTCACATATTTGCCATTTGTCTAAACTTTTGCATCGCAGTGTATAATAGACTTGAGTAATGGAGTATATGATAGTAAGGGTATACGCCCAAAATGTCGCGGCCGAAATGTCGTGGGCCAAAATGTCGCGGCCAAAATGTCGCTGGGAAAAAATGTCGCGGGCCAAAATGTCGCGGGTCAAAATGTCGCCGGTCCAAAATGTCGCCGGGCCAAAATGTCGCGGTCTAAAATGTCGCTGGTCAAAATGTCGCCGGTTCAAAATGTCGCCGGGCCAAAATGTCGCGGTCTAAAATGTCGCTGGTCAAAATGTCGCCGGTCCAAAATGTCGCGGTCCAAAATGTCGCGAGCAAAAATGTCGAAGGTCCAAAATGTCGTGGGCCAAAATGTCGCCGGTCCAAAATGTCGTGTGTCCGAAATGTCGCCGGTCCAAAATGTCGCGTGTCCGAAATGTCGCCGGTCAAAAATGTCGCGTGTCCAAAATGTCGCCGGTCAAAAATGTCGCGTGTCCAAAATGTCGCCGGTCAAAAATGTCGCGTGTCCAAAATGTCGCCGGTCAAAAATGTCGCGTGTACAAAATGTCGTCGGTCAAAATTGTCGCGTGTCCAAAGTGTCGCGTGTCCAAAGTGTCGCGTGTCCAAAATGTCGCCGGTCAAAAATGTCGCGGGCAAAAATGTCGCCAGTTCAAATGTCGTCAGACAAAAATGTAGAAGATCCGACATTGATAGTACCAAAAATTAAATTATATGAAAAGGCTTTTTTACACCAAATTAGCAAAAGATTGCTAATTGCTGTTGATGAACGTGTGCGTTAATGATAGAATGGACTAAAATTGTTGAAAAATACTAAAAAAAAAATTACCCTTTCGGCTTGTAACCGTTTCGAGCGTTTTCCAAGAAACAAATAGTTATCAAACAAGCGTCCGTTATTTATTTACAATAGCTTATTTCACCGTGACTCGCTATCTACCAACTTAAAAACGAATAGATTAGCAGCTCAAGCCAAGTTTAATTGATATCGAAAGGAAAATTTATGTGTTAAAAAAGAAGTTGAAGAAATGTGAAATGAATAAGACAGATATACAATGTTTGACATTTGTTTTTGTTAAAATTTCTTGCATGATCGAAAGCAAGTCTATATAATTTAAGTGATAGAGGTGTTTTTATTTTCTTCTTCATAAAATGTGTAAAAGAAAGTATTGGATCAGTGAAAAATTGTCAATTTGGAAGAATTTACACGCTCTGATGTGTGCTGAATTCAATTTTATCGTTTATTTTTTTGGGGCGACTTTACCACAAAA
>JAXGGA010013471.1:0-35128 GCA_038373865.1 Uloborus plumipes | reverse complement strand
CTTTCACAGTAGGGTATTTCATTGCATGGCTTTTGATGTTTGAGGCTCAATAATTTTTTTTCTTTACTTAGCGAATTGAAGGTAAAAGTACATGTTGTGCTGATTGAAACTAAATGCATTATAATTTAATCATTAATCTTATTATTATATCAATGCTGTCTTATTGTACGCAAAATTTCATTTCATTCGGACTACTCCTTCTGGGCAGTCGATTTTTTTTATTACGTAGTGTATGTTGTCATTAAGGATGCACCGATAAGCAAAATGGCCGATTACCAATTAATCGGCAGTTGATAATCGGCCGATTAATCGGAGTGCCGATTAGTGATCATGATTATTATTTTTAATCATACTAACTTCTACATCACTTTTTTTTCTTTCACAATTTCGATTTTAGAAATAGTTACTAATTTATTTCTGAGAGACGATTAATTTTTCTCTATTTTTTCTAATTTCCCCAAATAATTTCAAATTTGCATCAAATTTCTTTGAGTCAATTTACATGTTGTTGCTTATAAAGTTGCATTATGTTAACTAGACATGAAAATTTAAATAAATAGGGAGGAGGCTGCGGTGAGCAGGCTAATTTAAGTTGCACTTTCAATGTAATTTTTCTTTGTTTTTAAATAATTGATAGTCATTTAATCCAAGACTTTCATTCTTTATGAAAATTATAGTCATCTAAAAGCACTGTGTTAAAGGAGAAAAATACCGATACATGAAAAATGTTGCAATATTGTTTCTATGTGTTTGCAGAAAACAACATTTGTTTTCTGCTAAACAAATTTATGTATCATAATTTCTCGTTAAATTAAAAATATTTTTTTTGCCGATTAATCGGCCCAATTTTGCCGATTATAAATAATAGGCAAAGTGGCCGATTATGGCCGATTAATCGGTGCATCCATAGTTGTCATAATACCGCTGATTTTTTGTGCCTCTCTCAATGTACCCACTGTGCTCTGTGTTTACATGTGAAGCACACTGAGACACTTCAGAGTCGTACAAAATTCAATTTTTTGAAAGGAATATAATCAGGGAAAATGATGAAAAAATTACAGCGATAGCGAAAAAGTTCTAAAATCATGTTCTGCAATTAAATGTATTTGAAGCTAAAATTAATGAAATTATAACAAAATAAATGAAAACTCCCAGTATGCCCCACTTTCCTCTAAATGTAATATCCATTTTATAGTGATTGCGGAAATCAAATACAAAATATGCACTTGAACCCAAAATTAGAAATCAGAATTCGAATTGTTTAATCAAATTCAAAAATTTAATACTCCGTATCTACGATGATAAGTTAAAAATATCTGGCATTGAGGAAATATGTAAACTATCATTTTTTTTCAAAATTTCATTCACTAAAGATAGATGAACCAACAAATTTATTGAAAATAAGAAAAGACGCTTCTAGTCCACTTTTCATTTTCAAACCAATATCAATTGATTTCAACAGACTACTAATTTAAACGCAAGAAAAAGGCACGTTGCATAGGTAACATTATTTTAAAACGTCGAAAAATTATAACTCAATCACTAACAAGATGCGTAGTTCCGACCAATCAGGATGCGCATTTAATCTGCATATGATTCATGACACGCGTTGCAAAAACCAAAGAAAAAATTTATATTAAATTAATGCCACATTTTTTGTTTTTCTCTTTCTTTCAGCTGGTTTAAAGGTCTAATTATCTTAAAAACTCCATTACCTGATACAGAAAAATGCTATAGACAATTCTGCTTTTAAAGAGAATCGAAACATGAATTACAAATTGAAAGAATACTTTTCATTATTTTTATTTTTGACAGACAAATCATTCATAAAGGTTAAGATCAAATGTCTGAGCTAGCCTTTTAAAGATTAAAAAGCAGAACGACTATAGGGTTAGAGATCCTCGGTAAATGAACTTTTGCTGTCAATTTTAAGGTTTAAATAATGAACTTAAGCTTTTCTCTTCATATGACCCTGCACGAGAATCCTGAATAAATGTGAAACTTGGATTTTAGACTAGAATTTTCAAACCCCTTTCAAGACCCTTTTTTCAAAAAAATTATACATGAAAAATAACAAAACAAAGGAACTGCAATACATTATTGCCGATTTTAATTTAGAGAAAAAATTGCTAAAAATTTACTAAAATAAAATTACTAAATAAAAAGTACAAAATACATTGTTAGGCCAATACACTTCGAATACTTTGTGTCACAGAACTGTAAATTTATATTTTGAGCAAGGCCGTAACCAGACTTTTGTTTCGGAGAGGGTTTCACGAAACGCATTTCTTGAGAAACCTACATGATCAAAACAAATGAAAAAAAAATGCACGTCTATATTCTAATTATTTTTCTTACAATACAATATTTGAAGAAGTAGGAGGAAGGGTGTTGCTTTAAGAACATAGATTTGAGCAATGCAAGAGTGGAAAGTTATATATCATTGGGGGAAATATCTGAAGTGCACTCACTACATGAATTCCTTGTCCGCTTATTATTTTTTCGATATCCGCAGCAACTACAATGAAAGTAAATATTGCAGGTAAAGCACAGAATTGATAATTTTCCAAAAATACTAATTACATTTTTAAGGGAAATTTATAATAATTATAGTTTTTCAACAAAAAAGGGTAACAAGAAGCATGTTGTAAAATAGTTCAAAAAAATTTCGGAGGGGGTTTAAACCTTAAAAACTTTCCCCTTGCATACGGCCCTGATTTTGATTATCTTTTTTTTTAACAACTTATTCTATGTTGTGTATATGCGTTTTTTTTCCATAATGTTTCGATTGAGTATTATTCCGCTGACTGCGATACAAATTTCTTTTTATTTTACTTTAATAAATTGGAGAATTTTTTGAAATTTTGATGGTCAATATGAGTTGTTCTATAGCGCCAAAAACATCAGTGTCAGACAGAGCTTTTCACACAGGCAGACGAAAATGTTTGAAATATGAACATATGAATGAAAAGGGAAAAAAAAGGTGGCAAATTAGTGTCACAGAAAGTAGTGTAAATTTTGGGGGATTACATCTCCGCAACACTTGATTTTTCGTCATATTCCCAATTCTAATCGTTACTGCATGTTTGTCATTAATTTTGAAAAATAAAGCAAATTGCTATCCCTGATGACAACATAAGTTTATCTTTTGGCTTTAAATTAACTTATTCGAACGAAACTTTACTGTAATGAAAGGTTTTCTGCCTTTGAATTTGTACTTTTGTCCAAGTTTCGTGCAGTGATAAAATATTAAAGCTGCACAATTGCTAATTACGTTGATATTTTAAAATTAAATAGATGAGTTATGCTAAATTTTGAATTACTCTTCAATTTCTCATCGTGATTTCAATGAAAAAAAGAAAAACTTGAGTTGAGTTATAATTAAAACAAAATCTAAAATTATGGAGTTCATACTTTTGTCCACCAGAGTACTTCCAACATATAGACACAGGGACCCCATATTAGTAAACACCATCGTATTGAGTACACTGTTAAAACTACAGGTTGCACAAGGCATCTTTAAGGTGAAACGTTGTAGCACCAGCGGCACCGCCTGAGGGGTGCCAATTGACTCCCTTGAAGGTGCCATTTGGCTCCATGTGGCACCCTAAGGAGCCAAATGGTACCTTCAAGGATGCCACAGGGAGTCAAGTGGCACCCTCAGGGGGTGCCGCTGGTGCTACAACGTTTCACCCTGAAAGATGCCTTGTGCAACCTGTAGTTTTAACAGTGTAGCTTTACCCAACTTTGTTGGAATGAGCCAGGGCTTGGGGGGGGATTTTCATGGGAGCTCAGCTTCTGCAATTATTTTCCATTTTATGTGATTTTTTTTTCAATTACAAGTAGATATTAAGAAATTTAAGCAATAAAATAAGTTCTAAAAACTACGGGACTATTACTGCTTTTCATAAAAATTAAGAACTGGTATGTGCAGTAGTTTGTAGATTAATTGTAGTTTTATGTAGCTACACTAGAGATGGGAACGGTCGGAAAAAACTGGAACGGCTGGGAAAAAAAACCCTTTTTTTACTTTTCTTTTACTTTTTTTTACTTAGTTTATTTCCCTTTAGGAAAAACGGAAAACTTTAAAATTTTTTGCACGAAATAATTTGTTGAGTAATTTATAATTCACATTCCAATGTATATTTATTTATTTTGCTTGAATATTTTTTTATAATCAATATAAAAACATAGATGACTACTTTTTGTAAGTATGTCCGGGGTAATCTTCCAAACTACTGGACCGATTTTAACCATTTTTTCACCGTAGACAGCTACAGTAAGAGGGAGCAGGATAAGCTATAATTTATTTCTAAAAAGCTTAGTTTTAAAAACTTATTATGGAAAATAGTGAATTTCATATAGTTTCCCCATTAAATGATTAAATTTTCAGTCCATTGTTGCAAAATTTGGTTGAATCGCAACAACAATATTAATAGTAATCATGATGAAAATTTTGAACCAAGGCTTCCTTGGAGTAAGCATGAAATGTATTGTTTTCTTAGGATTTTTATATTCATCTGTGCCAATAATCGCTAACTGGGTAAATAAAAAGGGAATTGATTTTGGCAACACATAGAAAATGGAAAGTGTTTATAGTCAAAAAAATTTCTAAATTAGGTACATAAGATGTTTTCACCAATGTAGTCACAAGGATAGAAACTAATAATGGGATAATTTAACGTGCACTATTTGGAAATGGTTGACTCCAGTGCGATTGATACTGTAAATATATATTTATTTTAATATACCAAGCTTATAACATTTCCTATTTATCTAAACATAATTTGTATCTTGCATTTGTATTTAGAGTGCGTAATATAGTTTTTTTAGTTTATCCAGACGGACAAAATAGCCATTGTTTGCAGAAGTAGCCGTTATCTATATATATGTGCACTTTAGTGTTGAAAAATTTATGAATGGGTTTCACTAAAATACCCTCCCGGCAGAAACCCGGGCAGGGCCGGGTACCCGGCTAGTATCTCACATAAAACAATAATAGTGACAATGCAAGCTGTAAGATAATTTAATTTTCCAGTGTAACAAAATATTAAGTGCCACTTTTCTTACTAAAACTGCGAATGCATATAATCAGCACGAAATCAATAACATTAATTAGTGGGAATGTTTAAAAAAAAAAAAATTATAAAAATCACACCCGAAAAATTGACTACCAAATGATGATTCAACTATTTGGAACCTGGAAGTTTATTGACAGAAAATAGAAAGGCTTTTTTATATAGTTCTGCACATATTCCTAAGAAACAAAAATAATGTAGACGGCAAATATTATAAAGTATTCAGTATGTTTCAAAATATATGCCCTTTTATCTTCATGTTAATTTGGAAAAATATAATTGTTCCTTTTTTTTCCAGAAAAAAAATCGGAAAAACACTTTTTTTTCCCACGGTTCCAAAATTTCCGGAAACCTTGCATTTCTAAGTTACACATTACCTGTATTTAACAATTACATTCGAAATTAAGCTATGAGAAAAGTATCGATCTTGCAATTACATAATGAAAGTATTTATTCTATGTAACATTTGAGACAAAGCACTGAATTTCGCTGATGAAATTTTCATTTTTACCCTTTTACAGAAAAGCAGCTATTCTACACAACATCAGAATAATATTATGCAAATGCACTTTGGCAACTGTAAGAGTTAGCATCACTTGTAAATGTACGTACACATTACCTATCTAATCTGTTGGTTAACTGGTTTGTCCCGTTAATTTGTCCCCCCGTAGCGGAACCAAGTTTTCCACATTTTATCTTGTAATATGCACATTAACGGCTTCCATCTTCAAAGGAAAAAAGTTCTTATTTCTTTAACCATCACGCTAAAGTTTAAACATTTTGCTATGTAACTCAAAGTGTCATCAATGATTGGATTGTTTAAATAACTAAGCACAATTTTGACACATGTTTCGTAAACACATTTTATTTGTTACAATAATATTTTAAACTGTTTAATTCTTTGTATTATAGTTTTTTGTTGAATAACGATTGATTCTATCAACTAATTTGTTGATCATTTTATTATATTAAATCTACTTTTTTGATATCAAAAAACAACAATAACACAATAATAATAACAAAATGTAGATTTAAGAATGGAGAGACGTGGCTGTTGTTTCAACAAACAGTTTACTTTCACTTCAACAAGTGCCTACACTGTAAAAAATGAATGTTGTTACAGTATAATACAGCTAATTTTATAGTAATAAACTGTAAAAATTGCTAATTTTACAGTAATAAATTGTAAAATTGCTAACTTTACAGTACTAAACTGTAAAATTTCTAATTTTACAATAATGAACTGCAAAATTGCTAATTTTACAGTTGATTATCGTGCATTTTCAGTTTTAAACTGGAACCTCTACTGCCAGTATTTACACTGTCATTTTTACAGTATAATACAGCTAAATTTCACGGCAATAAACTAAAATTTCTAACTTTACAGTAAGAAACTGTCAAATTACTAGTTTTACAGTTAATTAGTGTGCATTTTACAGTTTTAAATTGGAACCTCGGCTGCCAGTTTTATACTGTAAAACCAACAGTTAATTTTTTGCAGTGTAGTATCTGGTTGGTCATCTTCAGATTACCAAGGTAGAGAGTGTAAGAAATTCTCCAGCACTTTAATGGATCACTCACTCTACACAATCTGAGGAATTTAATTTCAGCATTTTTGCGGCAACACATAAGATAAAAGAGTAATGAGTGCAGATAAGAACAATGAATTTATAGGAGTGAAAGGATGCACACATATAGCAAATGTTACTATAAGGAATTCGATAATGATCGCGCGGAAAGATTTCCTGGACTTATAATGATGTTTTACAACACCTCTTCCCATTTTGAATTGCAAGGAAAACAATTCACTGTATTTGGCTTCCTTAATTAATTGACTCTTTAAGCAAGATTCAAGGATGTAGATTAGAGAAAGAATGCTTAACGCTCTGTTGCTAAAGCCTTCACAAGGTCATCACAAATTCGAAATCATTTTCTTCTAAACCTCACAAAAAAAAAAGAATAGCAAGATTTCCTATCACTAGAGAAATTCTTAAAGAATAAGATTTAAAAAATGAATGCCAAAAGTGGAACAATTCACTTATATTAATAGTTACAGCAGAATTTGAAAAATTCAAGAGCATTACCATGTGATACCATGTTTCAGTTATATTCTTCGCTTGGTAGAATTTTACAGAAAATAGAAAAAGATCTGCTCATTATCTTATGATTAAAAAAAAATTCTGTGCATACTTTTTTCTTACCTCTTAATATTGTGAACAATTAAAATTACAGGTCTTCCAGATATCTTTTGTGCGTCTCGTTAGTAGTCGACTTCAGAAAATGTTTAATACGTATCAATTTAAAAAAGGACTTAGATATTTTGCACATTCATGCAGCGTAATTGGTTGGAATCTTGAGTCATTAAATCAATTTTCTGTCTGACGTCATGACCGCGAAGTTTTAATAAAAAAAAAATAGGTTAAAACACACACACACACACACACACATATATATATATATATATATATATATATATATATATATATATATATATATATATATATATACTTTTTTTTCCCCAGAGAGGTTTTTTTTTCTCTCTATCTTTCTGTTGTGTAAACTACAGTTTGAATTTTTGCTTGTGAGGTGAACGATGTTTTTAACCACCGTTTATTCAATCCTTACAGGAATTTTACCTTCTTTTACATAAATAATTACACAGGCCTAAAAAATTAGGGCAATGAAAAAAGTGATTGTTAGGCAATGATTGAATTTTGTATTATATGGCGCATTGATTTCAAATATTACTCACAAATTAATTAATGGATCAAATATTAAAAAATGAGATGCAAAATATAAATACTAACTTCATAGTAATTAGAACAGTTATCAGTTGTATTTTTCATTTAACCTGGATTCATGTGCATCTTAAATGTTCAATTTTCTTTTTCCAAAACAGTGATCTTCGTCACCAAATTTTACACCCAAATATGCATAATACACTTTACAACATCTCTTATTTTTTTTAAACGCTTCTTCGCTACAAATTCGCCACAGATATAACCATAGGAATCTAGTTAATTCAGGTACGCCCTAGTTTTCATTTAGTATGTACTATGGCTGTTCAATAGAGAATGATCACAAATTAATAAAACTAATACTTCAAATATTGATTCCATTTTTCCAACTTGGTCCTATTAAATGAAGTCCACCAGTCAGATCTTTTTTTCCTGTCTTCTCAAAGACATGTTGGAAGCAATTTTTGGATACATCCTTCATCCTTCAAAATCGCCTCCAAAACTCCCGCTATTGCCTCTGAAGGAGAGAAACTGTGTTTTCGAGATTGAAGACATTAGAGCTAAATTAGAGCGACATGAACTCATGGAGGACGGGGTACAACATATAAACCTCCACACCCACATCTTTTCGTCGGGAGTGAGCCATCTCGGAATCTTTTACGCATAAACTCGTGTTACCTGCAGTTCTTCTTTGAGTAAAGTTCAATTGAACCTAAATGAAATGGTTATTCTTTGCGATAGATCTTTCAATATGAATCAATGATCGTATCCCTCTATATCAGCAGCGATGGTGGCGTTTTCTTCAGTTAGAATAGTTACTTTGAAACTGATTCTCTCGAATCTGTAAACATTTCGAAACGACATCTAGCTGTTCTGCATAGAGCAGAGTACACTTCCCATCAACTTCCTGTAACATCATATATATTTCAGCTGCTGGATTTTTAAGATAGATTCAGAATTTGAAGAAAACGTAATTTTTGCTCACCGCGAGACGTTACAATTTTTCTGTAGGCGAAAACGAAACTATGCACTTGGATGGCTGCCCAGTGTCCAGGTCATATTACTGATGTCATGACTCTTAAATTCTAGTCATTCATTCACTCTTCACCCATCCCACTACGCATGCATTATTCATTTACGGAGCCTTGAATTTTATCTAAATGGGAAAAAATTGTGATCAGACTTTACTGAGCCGCCTTAGAATATTTAATAGATAGGTTAAAACTTTCACTAAAAATCGAGCTATTTTGTACAGAATCGTTTTAATTAAAGAGGTAATGAGCAGAGAAATTAATTGTGAAATATGGGGAGGGAGTCCAAAAAAAAAAAAAAAAAAAGCAAGCCATCATTTCCAGTCGCATCTGATTCCTTTTGTGATTACAACTGAGTTTTAATTAGGATTTTTAATGTAATTACTCTGAAAATTAGAGCTGTTTGTAAAATCTCTCTCTCACTCCGTTAAAAAAAAAAAGAATGGATACATTAACTAACTTTATTCAATATTTTTTTCTTAATTTGAGCATGATTAGGTTGCTGTGTGCCTTTTATCATTTACAAAGTTACTGATTTTGTTGTGTGTGTGTGTGTGTGAGAGAGAGAGAGAGAGAGAGAGAGAGAATACGAAATTTAAAAAAAGTAAAGCCATACAAATCTGCGAGAAGAGAAGTTGTTGAAATTTTGCGCATTTGGCCTCTCTCTTCATGCATCAGCAAACTCAAAAAAATCTAGCCCCTCCCAGTCAAATTCCCGAACGGGCCACATTACAATTCAGTATCTATTTGTTTCTATGAATTTACTCTCTAAAAGTATCTTATATCCATATATTTTAGTGAATACATTAACAATATCTTTATACAAAAGGTCGTGGAGCGGGGAGGGCGCAATTTTTTCTTTGCTCATTTTTTATTTAAAAAAATAGTTCTTATAAGGTTCCTTTAAAATTATTCAGTCAAAATTATCAACAGTCCTCTTAAAGCTATTAATCCACTTTATAGTACAGAAATATTGTTTTTCTAATTTAGTACAAATGTGGACATAAGAGATCTTTTTCAACGCGTTGAGCCAATTCAATACTAAACCTTGCGTAATTTCGACAAATGGAATAATAATGCAGGGTATTACTTAGAAACATTGTCATAATGATTAAAAAAAGAGATTATTGAAACAGAATATTACTTTTTTTCCCTATCAAAGAAGATTTTATGAACGACATTATATACTTTTAAATTCTAAACGCGTGAGTTATGAGTTCTTTTACGCTGATCTCCGACTGCAATAGTACTCCTCTAGCAAACGAAATTAATTTTATTTAAATATGCTTTGTGCGTATTCTAAGAGATAGTTTACAAATTTTTACTTACGTTATGGAGAAATAAGATAAACAAATAGTTAATTTAGTTCTTTTTATTTACGAGGAGCACGCGTCCTCTATGCCCTACGACTGTGTAACGAATTTGGCGCCTATGTGAAAGAAAGATAGAAGTAATCTGAATGGAATTCCAGGTAAAATTTCAAGCACTTTTTCCTCTGGTTTCGCAAAGTGCATCAAGCCAAGCTCCTTAATTTGATGTAAATTCTCTCTTTTCGTCTCAAAATCGCTAAAAGACAATTACCGAAACTCCGAATTGGAAATGCGCGAAAAAGGAAGTGCGCAGCCTAGCCGGGCAAATTTAAGCGCAAAATGTGTGTGTGATCCATGGAAATCTCGCCTGTTGAAAGCAGCCCGCCAATAAATAACCTCCGTTTTTCCCTTTAAAAGAGCGAAAAGGAATGGGGAAAAAAGGAAGGAGAAGAAAGACGAGAAAACAAAATAAAGAAAATCGCGAGTTGCTTTCTAGGAATAACGCGGCACATTTTAAAGAGGGGTATGCGGCGGAGGGGGAGAGGGGAGAGTGGAATGCGAATCAATGGCTTTGATTCTCGCGCCCCTGGCGCCGACCTTTCACCTACCCCCCTTGGGAAACTGCGCCAGAATGTGGAACGCTGGGAAGGAGAGAGGGAGCAAGGCAAGATTCTGAGACAACCCCACCCACTCCGCGCAGCTGGGTGTGACGATTTAAAGAGGGGCCGGAAGGACTGCACAATTATTTTAAGAAAATTTGCAGTAAAATAGAAATTTTAACGAAAGTTTAAATTTTAACAAAAATAAACGTTGTACCGAGATGTCCCTTGGGAAAAGTAACTTCATCTAACTAATAACCCGAGCAAAACGCAAATGTTTCATGGCAACAGGATCTGACTAACCCACGATTTGTCAGTGAGCACCACATTTCTCTTTTTCTTAAACAACCATTACAATTTTTGGTACAATTTAAATTTTTCCCTCTAACTTAGATAAATCTGTTCGATTTTTGCGACACATTAAAGCTCCTCAAAAGCTTACATTGAACGGTACCCGAAACTAATACGCAATTATATATGGAGCACGCATAATTTTCGTTTTGAATATTTTTTAAATTCTAAGGCGATGTTCATTTATATATTTAACGGCTTATTGATAAAACCGGAAAAGGAACCCGTGGCATGAACTGGTAAAGATGCTCTGAAATAAATACCGGAGCTGTGGTCTATGGCCCATGTCATCTAATAAATCTTTAGACGGGTGAAATTTCTTCTTTAAGAAATAGCAAATAGAAACTTTGTACCTTCTCTTCGAATATATATTTCTCAATTTTGTTTCATTTCTTGCATTGTGCACGCGAATTTTCTCACCTTTGGAACGAGAAAATTCTTTGCAAATCATGAGATTTTTTTAGACTACTTTATTTGGCTTTAGCAAACTGTAGTCCAACACATGTTTAGATAAAACTGAATGAGAAATAGTGCTAGAACGATATCGTTGGAAGTATCTATACTCGTCTACAGTCTACAATTTCGTAAATAAGGATATTGTTAGACATACGCGAAAGTTCCGAGACAAAAACTAGTATGATAGTAAATTAATTTTGATCTTAAAAGTGACAATCGACAACCACAGCTCCAAAACTTCTAGAACATTTAATAAAGCCTGTCGTTTCAAATTTTTTCCAGGAAAAGGAGGAATAAACAGTTCTGTCCTAAGAGACGACGGCACCTGGGGTGAATACTTTCTGCCCCCCCCCCCCTTCTCCACACACAGGCAAATAAATTTGGATATAAACATTTGATTACTCAGTAAAATGGACCCTAGCCTAACCTTATTTTTAAAACGCCAAAATTGCTTTGACAATAATTGTATTGAGTTTATAATAGAAAAGTACCGAACATTTTCATTTTTGCATAATTGAAGATGCAGTCTGAAATCTATGTTTCTCAGAAAAGACAGGAATTAAGTCTAATATGTTACCATTTAAGAAGAATTAAGAAATAAATGTTACACTTGACGAAAAACTGAATTGTAGTGCAGAAAAAGTTGAGTTTAGGGAGCCTTCGTTTATCTCGGAGCCCGAGGCGATCGCCTCGCTCGCCCTCTCTTCGGACGGCCCTGGGCATAAAGTGCTATATTTACAATGCAAATTTTATTGGTAAAATAAAGAAAAAACCCCTATCTAAATGCAATTCTTAACCAATTTATGCCCAAGTTTTTTTTAACAATTTTTTTCAACTTTTATCTGCTTAAAACTCTTTCTTGAAGTGGTTTACATACAATTTAGGCTTAAAATAGTTCGCCGGTGCCATATTTATTTAGTTATTTAACGTCCTTTTTATGGGATATTTTACAGATATGTGAGAAAATACGACCTTACTTGACTTTACTTTTGCAAAGTGACATTACAGAAGGCATCTGTGATCAATTTTAAGCAAATCATTTTGAAATAGTTAAACTTTATGAAAAATAAGTTCGCAAAAAAAAAAAAACTTACTTTCTGTGGCTACCCCTGCTGGATCGTTGCTTGACTGATTTGTCTGGAAATAGCTGTCAATAAAAAAACTCTGGAGCCCAAATAGTGGCTCTAACTGGTTTTCTCAAGAAGAAGGACTATTTAACTTGTGAAAAACAGCTTTAGTAAAATGATATACCTATTACAGGTTCTTGTATGCAGTAACTAACAAGCGTCCCGTTTTTAGGCTACTGGGCATAAATGGTTTAATATAAAGAAAGTGTACTTGCTTTTTTTTTTTTTTTGATTTAACTAACGTATATTTTCCGAGAGAAGCCCAGTTAAGTTCCTAGTGATCCATGACTGAGCGCTCCCTTCCACATTTTCCCTCTTCCGGCGAAGTTCCGCAAAAGTTGTTCCGCAGTGGATCGTGATCCTAGAGTCATGCTTGAATGCCGAAAAGGTCTCCGAAAACAGAACCCCAATTTCGAAGGGCATTCTTCCCGAACACAGAGCGGATCTTTTACACTCGAAACCTACAGCAACTTTAATGATTATTTATCCAGTTTGACCATGGAGGGGACAGAATGTATAATTTTTAACTGCTTGTTTTTGTGAGAATGAACATTTTTGAGCCCTATTAACATACAGAGACAAATTTGTCTATTCAAAGAAAAATATATTGATATTTGTCGTGGATAATTAAAGTCAACTTTAATCAAGATCCAGTTTTTGAGCAGCTGTAACACAGTATTTACCTCGGAATTTAAAATCCGCCCAATAATGCATCTCTCGTCAACGGAAAAATTGCGAAATGTGCTAGGTTATAATTATATTTGGCGTAATATATCTATCCCGCTTAGTTTCTTGTGTCCAGGGTCGCAAAAAGTATTAAGTTTTTAGAGTTCAAAGTTAAAACCTTAGGACTGAGAACGAGACCGAGAACTCTTGGGCAAGACATTTTTCTAATCCTAGTACTTTACATAATAAACATGTATGAAATGTTAGGTCTCTGACCAAAACAAAATTGAGGTATCTCCCTACTTGAGATGTAACTACAAAAATCGAACAGAACCTTTGAATTGTAATAGCTGCCAATAGTTCATGGACTCAAGAGCCTTTCGGAAATGAGTGAGAAAAATGAAAAAATCAATTTTTCTCACATTTCATAAGAAACCGCGAATTTGAAAACGTACATTTTTTTCCCTTTTTTCATTGAAAAATAAATAAATTAATATTAAAAAAAGGACATTATTACTCATAAAAATGATATTAACGTAAAATATAGTTAAGTATAGCTTGTGGTCAATTAAGACATGGTTTGTGTCAGTATGGTAAAAGAGGTTTGGGGAACTATTAGTTTATTGAAGGATTTTAAGCAAAATTAGATTTGAAGACATGTATTATTGATCTCTCAGTCTCTTTTTAAAACTTTATGTACATATTAGATAACAACATCCTTACGTCCAACATCATTAAATTCCTCCGTAATGAAATCCTGTCCACGCCACTGACTCGCAATTGAGTACAAGAAAATCGTTATGCAGTCAATTAGTGATCCTTTATAGGCCTTATGTATTCCATATGAATATCAACTTACCTTTCTACTTTGTTACGCACATTCTAACTTTTTGTAAATAATTCCCTCAAAGATATTTAATATGAGGCAATAAGAAGCAAAGGAAGGGATATAAGTGCAAAAACTAAAAAGGGAGATAATTAGTACAAATGGCAGGAAAACCTCTCCTTTGTTTTGGGGCAAGATATAGTACTGTCGAGCTTGCTTAATAGAAAATAGGTCTTAGGAATATTCCGTTTAATATAATAAATTATCAACGTACCAAACCGTTGTAATATGCCATTTTAACCTCGGACATAGCGATTTTGTTCAGCTGCAGCAATGATGGAAATTGATGGTTAGGATTGGTTTTAGACATAGTCGAGTCTCGGTAACTCGAATATTCCTTTATCTCGAAGTGTTCATTGAGTCCCCAGACTCTTGAGAAGTCTGTGGGAACTTCTTATAACTCGAACTACCGTAAAATGGGGAATATCGAAACAGCGGGGGAAATCGGAACAAAACTTCCCTAGCATATAAAAAAAAAACTTCTATAAATATATGGTAGGGTATTTTTGGCTGTTGATTTTTAATTTTATATGAAGAAAAATGAAATGCAAGATGACCTCTTTGAGATAGAGCCTTTGGAAATTGAGACAAAATGGACGATGTGTTTTTTTGGACTAGAATTTCAACTTGGGTTACAATTATTTGAACTATCAAAACTTACACACCTTTCGAACATACCAACAGGCTACAAAAGAGGAAAGAATTAGGTTCAGAAAGTCAGTCTTAGCAGATGCAAGTTGATGGCATATAGTCCAACTTGCCAAAATGCGATTTTTAACCAACTTTGGCAACCAATTGTAAAATAAGCTACTATGCATTGAGCTTTTGTTACGCAAATTGTCTATTCCTCCCCGAAAAATGACGAGGATCACCTAATTTCAGCCTGCGTATTATCTCAGGTCTCAAGCAATGAAAGCACAAACTGCACAATTTGGTCATTTCAGTCACAACACGAAAAGAAGTGACCTTTACAAAACCATGGACACTTGACATGGACTAACCCCTATATGAATTTCTGAGCATGAAAGGGCACCGAGAAAAATTTGGCATAGATGCGACGCAAAACGAATTTGTATGAGAAAAACTCATGGATGCTTTCGCTCTCTCAGGGGACAGAAAAACTCTATGTGTTTCCAGGTGCACAAAACAATTCCTTTTTCAGGACAAGATGGAGGCTTGGCGCAATATAGCCTATAAGGCTCTTACACCAATAAATCCGATGTAACCAACCAACCAAGATGGAGGTTATGCCAAATGATAAACATGGAATTCTTAACCGAACGAATAGTTATTATTGCAAATTTGTTCTTTACGACATAGACTTTTTCCATTTATGTCGTTGGTGTGAAAGTAATCGTGTACATTTATAGCGCTAACGTCTGTGTGTGTGTCGCGTTATGTGCAACACAAGTTCCTTAATCCCATATTGTACAAATATTCAAGGGGAATGCTCCCATTCATGAAAAAAAAGAGGGGGGGGGTAGAGGGCACCCATCCCCATGCCTCGCAACGCCCATTCGTGCTTCGATTCTCCTCTCAGTCCGTCGTGTTTATGCGGGGGTGGGCGTACACGTGGAATGATCGTCTGAAGCACAACGGGAATCGTCTCGCTCAGCTGTGTCACGAAATGACGGAAATAAAAGGCAACTTTAATTGAAACCCACACGGGACATTTTAAAGCGGGGCGTTTCTCAGAATGTCAACATCCAGTCGGCCGTTAGTGACATCGTGGGGTGCCGCGAACAGAGCAAACAGACGGTCACCTGTTCGAGCCAGGATGTCAGCCTCTTTCATTCACTAATTTTTCCATCAGCAAGAGGCTAAACGTAGACGCCAATGATTCTCTCAAGGTCCTAAATGTAAATAAAACTATTACAAATAGCGAGGAAACTATGGCGGGGTAAAGAAAATGTGTGTTCATGTTATCCTCAAAGGGTTCAAAATGAGTTTGTTTTACAATGTTCCAATTTTATTTCTAAAAACAATCAATTTGTTTTTATCATAACAAGGAATACAAGGATCGATATCGTTTCTCTATTTTAATTGTTTTCCTATAAATATTGCTTCAATGTTTTTCTTTCACTTATTTCTTATATTGAAATCTCTTAGTCTTTCAAAATGCTTCTCTCTGACTGGATGTGAATATCCGATTTTGACACAGGGATCGGTTGGTGGTTATTTGGAGAATGAAGAGGAGATGGCTGGAGAGAGGTAGGAAAATACGGGAGAACAAGAGGAACAAGCTTCAGTGGTGAAGAACTATAAGGAACTGGAAAATAGGCGGCTGCTGGACCAAGAAAGTGGGAGGGGGGTCAGAAGACCTTTTTGGGGTTGGTGCGCCCCTAAGCTGATTGTTTTATGCAATTTCAGAAAAAAGTATTGGATTTTAAAGCCATTGTTGATTAAATGACCTTATGGGCCTAAACAATTGAGAGGAAGACCGCAGTAAACTCCCTCCTTCCAATTCGAAATACCATTTCGGTTGGAATAATAGCATGAGAAAAACCTAAAACACATTTATTAACTCAACGCTTCTTTCCTTAATCACATGAGTCGATCAACAATATCACTTAAATATATATATATATATATATATATATATATATATATATTAAATCTATTATTAAATTTGAATTTAGAAAAGTGGAGGGGGCGAGGCACCTTTACTCTTAAAAGTGAGGAGGCATTCCCCCCTCCCCCTCCCCCCGTAAGAGTCGCCAATGAATTGATATGTATATAGATGTACTATCAATGGAAAACGAGGTGTGATAGCGGTTATACATATAAATTAATCATGGTGAGAGGGCTCGGTGGCTCAGAATTAGAAGCTTCACTTTGAAAGCAAGAAGTCGCTGGCTCGACCCCCCTCCCCCCAGTACCCTGGGTGTATTTCCTCTATCTGTGTTGCAAATCATCTTTGTTTTGTCTTGTATATTAATAAAGAGGTCCAACCTCTCGTGGCGATGACACCCCCCATTTCATAGCAATTATTAATCTACTATGAAACGACAACAACAAATTATGGTATTTACAGAAGTCCCCGATGGAAGATCACGGGAGGTCACCGTGACCTCCCAAAAATTTCCTTATTCGGAAAATTTCCTTATTGTCTGACGATTCGGCAAATTTGGGACAGAACTGAATTTTCCAAATGCCCGAATATCCTTTTTCATTAAATGCATTTATGTGTGCATACCCGTGTTTATCATTCGGCAAATATTGGAGTTCTATTCGGCAATTCAGAATTTCTGCCCTCCTAAACATTTAAGCTCGGGGCGCCGATATTTAGTGTAGACAAAAGGCGCCAAATTTCTACAGGAACAGTAGTTCTCTGATTGATTGGAACTGGTATCCTAGGGCAGTGGTTGGAAAAACTACATTTATTTTGTAGCGAACTACAACTACAACTACTTTGTTATAAATGTAGTTAACTACAAGTACAACTACTTTTTTAAAAATGTAGCGACTACAAACTACTTTTGAATTGTAGTCGCTACTTCTCTACTTAAAAAAAAAAATAATAATGTACCGTTTGAGGATTGACCGAATAAATAAGAAAAGTGGTTTACATTAATAAATTAGCTCATTTGAATATGGAATTGAACTAGGAATTGTCATTGAAATTATTTGTTACTTTTCCTTTTTGCTCCTTTTTTTGCTAAAAATTGTCCTTTTAGATTAATTTTATAAATTTTAAATACTCGACACAAGAAAGGATTCAAAAGTTGAACAAATTCACCTTTCAATTTTTTTAATTTCTTGCCAGGGAATATTTAGGAACATTGAAATTATTTGAAGGAATATAAAAAATTATGATGCTAAATAAACCAATGACATCAAACATATAGAATTTATTTCGTCAAAATGATATATCAAAGATCAGCTCATATTTTTACGGTTCTTATTTCTCATTGCGTCAGCTGCTGTACTCGTGTAAGATTTGCATCAGTCAGAGCCAATTAAACCTTGTTTTTTTTATTCGCTCTCTTTTTTTATTTTGTTTTTCATTTGTTTATTTATTTATTTTATTTAAAAGTAGTTTCTAGAAATCGCTACAAACTACAATTTTTTTGTATCGCGCTACTCGCTACTCTACTTTTCTTAAAAAGTAGTGCGCTACACTATAAACTACTAAAAAATGTAGCTACTACAGTAATTTCGCTACTTGTAGCGCGCTACTTCCGACCACTGTCCTAGGGTCTGAAGACGCTTCCAAAAAGTGCCCAGGATCACGATAGTTTCGACGGACCAAGAAATTTCTCTGAAGTTAGTTGTAAATCGAAACTGGGACACTTAATATTTGGAGAAGTTTATTAAAGATCTCCTTACTTACATGTTCTGCAGCATTGCGGTATGATTTCGTTTTCATTAGATTGCGCTTGGCGTCAATAAATATGTGTGTACTACGTTGATTTTAAGCAACGTATTTCCGATTTAAAGAAAAAATAAGTGCGAGTCCTTACATGATGGTTGTTCAATTTTAAAAGTGACATTTTGTTATCTGCAAGTGACAGTTATTTCTACACTGTAAAAATGAATGTTATTTTTACAATATAATACAGCTAATTTTGTACTAATAAACTGTAAAAATAGTTAATTTTACAATTATGAACTGTAAAATTCCTACTTTTCCTTCATAGTTCTAAAGTTTTATTTACAGTACCGTAGTTTCTTTACAGTGCTAAACTGTAAAATTGCTAATTTTACAGTAATAAACTGCATAATTGCTAATTTTACAGTTTATTACTGTGCATTTTACAGTTTTAAACTGGAACCTCTGCTGCCAGTCCTATACTGTTGTTTTTGCAATATAATATTGCTAAATTTTACGGCAATAAACTGTAAAATTTCGAACTTTACAGTAATTAACTGTAATATTGCTATTTTTAGTTTATTATTGCGCATTTTACAGTTTTAAATTGGAACCTCGGCTGCCAGTATTATACTGTAAAAACAACAGTTCATTTTTGCAGTGTATTGGGGAAAAACAATGGTAAGAAAAAGTCATTGTCTTGTTATTATCATTACTGTTTTTTTAATCAGTATTTTATAATCTTATTTATTTATTTAGTTACCTACGAAATACAGCTATGTGCAAGTTTTTCTTGGAATACCCTGACAGATTAACTAAGTTATATTTTAAGCAACGTGTGCGGCGCATTTCATCGCCAAATTTAAAACAGCAATAATAGTAATAAACTTTTCAAAAGGTATTTCATCTGAATGTTGAAGTGGTCAAAATATTTGCTGCACTCCTTTAAAATCGAAAGTTTAAAAAAATAATTGAACAAAACTTTTTATTGCAAGTTTTTTCGAACAGCGGGAGTAAATCCATCCATTTTATTGCTGCAATAAAATGGTTCGATTTATACCTGCATCCATTGTCAGTCAATTTTTAATATCTTGCAGTTAGAATTGAAATTTAAAGCATCAAATGATGCTGGTCTAAGAGTTTTTTAGGAATAAAATTTGCATGAGACAAGGGTGTTTAGTATTTCCTTTTCTAAAAACGATATATGCAGAAATTATAGAGAGGCCGAATTGTTGAAATTTATTGCATTATTTTAAGCGCTGAAATTGTACCCTTGAATGCTACCATACTAGAGTTGCTAAATTGGTTTAAGCTCTCATACAGTTCCAAAGTCCTTTTCACAGCTGAAAATGGTTTTTTTTACAAGTAACTTAAAAACACCATTTTTTGATGTAAAATCGCGCTTGACGCAGATGTTTACAGGAAACAGGATTCAATTGCAGTGTAATTTCCATATAATAAAGATATTTTAATCTAATTTTTTAATAGTTTGTTCCTATCAAGCATATGCGAGATAAATATGGTAGAAAAAACAGTAATTCGGCAACGATTTCCAAATTACGAACTTATTTTCGATTTGTTGGTAAAAGCGCATTTCTAACATTAAGCTCTTTGTTTCGGTAGTAACAAATTACTACTTTTAAAAATTTCACAATATTTTCTGGAAATTCAATTTTTTAATTTGCAGAAAGATGTTTGAGGTTGTCATTGGGGGAAATATTAATGCGAGAAATATGTTTAGAGTTGATCAACAGAGGAAGAAAAAAAAAAAACTTTAAATTTTTCTTAGCCATTTTTAGGTAATCAGCGAAAACACAATCATGCAGATTTCTTGTTTCAGTTTAGGCTATGTAACCAATAATACAAAAGCGAAGAAATTGTTTTAATAGCAATTTTCCCCTTCAAAATCTCCTAATAGGGAGAATAAAAGAGTTTTCTCACAGAAAAGGTTTTTCCTGTTGAAACTTTAAATAATAAAAGTTGAAAAAAGTTTACTTGAAGAGAAACCTCAAATGTGAAAAGACGAGGGCATTTCCCGAGGGAGTAGAGGGCACACTTTTAAGTACTTAATTTGAGGAAAATACTTTCCTTAAAATTAATTTATAACCTCAACAATTACTCAGCAACGAATTGTAATTTAATTAAGAAAGCTATTGATGTTAATCTCACTCATTTCTTCATTTTTTTTCGAATCAATTTAATATATTTCGGACATTACCTACATAACGTATTCCAGAAATCATATATAAGAGAGATTTTTTCGGTGTTTTGTTAGGTCCTGGAGTAGTTTTCATTCGAGCTTTTGAGAAATTTCCCACTTTATTCCAGCTTCCATTATTTGTATTTTAGCCTTCACAATGCTGCCACGTTAGGTTTTCTTCAACTATATTGGTACGAACGCGCGAAGAAGTTTTATGAGTCAAATAAGAATTTCAAGGTGAAAAAACAGAAAGATATTTTCTCATAAAACTAATGGAAACCAGAATTTTACGCAATTAATAACACAATTTGAGTCCTATTTCCCGACTTTTTTTATTCTAAAAATAATTTTAAAAACATTTGAAATCAAAAGCAAAACAACTCTGCAAATATGAAAAGAAAAAAAAAATAATCACAGGAAAAATTTCGAAATAAGCTCTGCAGAATAAATAAAATATACTTTTCTCAAAAATAAGCACAAAGATAAGAATTAAAAAAAATGACCTGATCGTTTCTTTTTACTCATGTTTTATCAGTAGTTTACTTCCTTTGTTAATCTTTCCGAATCAAGTACAATAATTAATTTCGCAACCAATTACAATTCAAATCATGACTATTTTTCAAACCCTTTTCTTGGTCAAAATCAGACCAAAAGAAATTTGAAGTTTGGAAGAACTAAATGAATAAATAAAAAAGAAAAATCTTTTTTGAAAAGAAAAATGATACGAATTTAATGTTAATCATTTTTATTAAATATGCGTCAGAAAATAAATTTCTTTGAAAAACGAGGAAACATTACACACAAAGAATCAGAGTAGAGAGCCATGCGCTTCCCGTTTAATAATGGCTCATTCCCCTCCTTTTTTTTTATTTCTTTTTTTTTTACAATTAGAATATAAGTGGCCGATGACATTGCCAAACATTCAGAAGAAAATAAAAATGATATTTAAAGATTAAAAAGTGCATAAATGGAAATAGTGACAGCAAAATTAAAGATGAAAAAAGACACCAGTATAAGAGCTTTAAAAGATAGAAAACCGTAATTTTTAAAAGAAATCCGGATTTTTCTGAATTTTCATAAAAGATATTCAACTTCAACTTAAAAGCACGCTTGCGTCAAAATATTCCCAAAACGCGAGCGGCAATAGCGGAAAGAGACATCGTATCCGGCTCCAAATAGAACTGAAGGAAATCTGGTAGAATCAGTTTCAAGAAATAAACATCATTTTAAAAGTCTATATGGAAAGGTTATTATACTTACATCTAAATTTTTAGTCGAGGAGGTACAAAAAAGCGGACTCAGACAATGCAATGGCGACTGCCAACACATGTATACATACCCACGTGATCAAGCACGTCAGATCTATCTGGGAGCTTATTGGAGTGAACATCGGACAGACTCTCTGGTATTATAAAAACATACGGAGTCTGCGAAATTGGCGCATAATTTGCTAATGTTATCGTGACGATTAAAATATTGCAGATCTGTACATAAACATTTCCCCTTATCAATAAATTGTGATACAAGCCGAAAAATCCACGTCAAAGTTACGCAACATAAAGGTCATTTAAAAAAATGCGAAACTTTTATCCGATAAAGTTTTTTTTCCAAAATAAATTAAATAGTAAACTAAAAAGTTTTCCAACATGTATTTTTTCCCCACTATATAAATATTCACCAGGAAAATATAATGCAGAAAATAAAACTTTTCCTAAAATTTTACGAAATTTGCAACAGGTTTAAAAAATGTTTAGACATTTATGCTAAAGGTTAGGAAAAATTCTACCTAAATAAGCGAGAAATATACATTAAACGGTAAAATGAAACAATCATTGATCACAAACATATTTTTGAGAATGTTATTCAACAAAAATCATAGTCAATAATCAGGGGTGCCCATTCCAAAAGGGAGATAGGGCAACCATCCAAATGCAGCCCAACAAAATGAGATAAAAACCCCTCCAAAATTGCTTCCCCAATAATATCAATCTGCGCCACGACACCCCCCTCCCTCCTCCTACCCGCTACTCGTGGGTACCCCTGTAATAATCTTCTCGTTCAAGTTAAAATTTGAAGCAGGGTTTAAAACAATGTTATTAAAAAAAAAGCAATAATGACGTATATTTTGATACCCGAGGGTTGAAAAAATTGATTTAGTTTACGCGCTATTAAAAGGAAATCCCCTTTAACACCTGGTTGGAAATGAACGACAGATATGTAATCTATTATTAAGCTTTCAAGGGTTAAATAATTTATCTTTCCATCATGAATTATGTTTAAAAGGATGAGGTTCACTTTTACCACAACAGGAAATATAAATTAATTTTTATTTGTATTTTAGCATTAAAAATTGAAATAATGTTATTAATGTTAACTCAAAATGAAGACAGGTGGTTAAAATTCACCTTAATGACATTGTTTCTTTTTTTTCTCTCCCTAAATACAGCTAAACTTTTGCGGTTGGACAAAGACGTAGATAAGTTCACACCAGTTACATTTATATAAGTTGAATGATCTCACACAAAACAAAACATCCAAAATAATATATAGAGCTTTAAATCGCATTAATAATTGCTTCTCTAATCATTTCAAAAAAAAACTATTGCGAATAATATGCGTCGGCTAAGAATAAAATAAACCTTGAATAATCTTGCAAATGATTAGTACGTCTGAGTAATGATGAATTATTCCAGCAAATAGCAAAAAGGAAGGGGTTTCTTCATCGTTTTTTGCGCAGTATTTGGTTAAATATATGTTTAAATCTCTTTAAAAAAAAACTACTTTGTCTGGCGAAGAAAACAAAATTTGCAAAAGATCATTAAATGAGAAAAGAAAAAGGCGTAAGAATAAATAAAAACCTTTATGATATGTGCAGTGATTTACAAAGTAAAATTATTCATGTTAAAAGAAGAGATCAAAATTGAATTTTTAATTTGTTTTAGAATCAATTTTTATACGATAAAAGCATGAAAGGAAATCTCGTTAAATAGATCTATCCTAAGAACTGATTATGAGATTGATGATAAAATGACTAGTTTGATGTTTCAGAAATCAAATATAAAACTCTAAAACGCCACAATTGAATGTCTTATTTAAAAAGTGAATGACAAATGTTGTTCAAAGACACAAAAACAATTAAACGGGGGGGTGGGGGGGGGTGCAAAAATGTGGTTGCTTCTAAAAACGAATTTTCTACAAGAGCACATTTTAATAATTTTCTTTCTGGCAATTTTCAAATTTTTACGCGGAGTAATAGTAAACCAATTAAATCTTTCATAATTTCTAAGTCTCATTCTTGCATGCAACGATTAGTCAAAAGACGCAAATTAGTGAGCATTTGGTGTAGATAAATTTATATCGTAGATCGTTTGAGTCTGTTCTGTTAACATCAAAATGGGCATTTATTACAGGGTATTCTTGCTAGATTATGCTACGGACGCTCTTAAAGGTCTTAAGGCTCCGAAGGTAAATTTCTGCATTATTTTGACACTTTAAAACCTTAAACATTTAGGCCTTGAATCTTTCACTTTTAAAACCTAAAAAATCCAACGTCAGTGGTGCATCCCCTCTCAAATGGAGCAACCCCCTATAAAAACGAGAAGCTCCAAGGATAAAATCAATAACATTAAAAAACTAACGACCCCTAAAATTTTCATCCTGCACCATGTCCCCCCCCCCTCCCCCTCCGTGGGCTCCTCTGAGCTAACGTTAGTTGAAAAAGAACAAACCAAATATGTACTATTAAACTTTTCTCATAATAAAGAATTAGCTATGCAGTCAATTTGTAGTTAATAACATTCTTTATGTAAAGATCCTCATTTCATGAGAAGAAATTAATGCTGAAAAAATTAAGAATAACACATGAAATGACCTAATATTCTATCCATTCTTTCAGAAATCACATTTCAACGTCACATAAAGAAGTTTCTAATGTGCATTGTGTGTGTGTGTGTGTGGATAAGAATTAGTTGAAGTGCTCTAGTTTAAAACCAAGAACAGCTTTGTACTATTTCTTGTGGGGCTTTAAACAAATTTACATGTAAGCACATTAAGTATGAAACACTTTAAAATCATATGTATCTATACCTAGAACTTTAAGTGGTATTTTGAAATGCATGACATTCGACAAGGTGATACAAAGTTTTGCATTGGAATTTGCCTCACAGACGAAAAAATGCTGGAGCAAAAGGATATTTTTTGTGTGCACAAAAAAATATTCTTATTTTGTCTGCTATCAAATAAGTTACACTTTAATTTATTATTATTATTATTATCATCATATTTCAACAAAGCAGAAACCCTTTCTGAAACGTTTTTATGCTCTTGATCATTGATTAGGAATCATTAATGTTGTTGATCAGTGTTTTTTTTAGAATAAAAAAGAAGCATGATTTATATCAAAGCAATTTCCGTCATTAGCATACCTTTCAAGATTAAAACTTTCGAACATAAGGCACAAAATCTAAAGAAAGAGTAACGAAAGTTATTAGCATCATTATGGAAATTACTTCCAACGTTTTATTAATTATTATTTATTATGCTCTCACTTAAAAACGTTCAATATAATAAAGATGTTTACACGAACTGATTACACAAGCCACAAATTTTAAAGAAAAATTGCATTCATGTGTTTCTGAGCTAAGAGTGAAAGCCTTCCCTTTTTAGTAAATAATAATAATAACGATAATAATTAAAATAGGAAGGAATGTGAGTAAATAAGATTAGAGAACTGTAATAAAAAAATATAGGTTATGACTTTTTGAAGAAAAAATTATACCAATTTTCAGTAAAAGGAAAATGTATGAATTTGAAACTCGTTTTCAGAAAAGAAATGGAATTAAAGAAGTAATTACTATGAAAGTTACACGAAAAAAGTATAACGAATTAAAAAATAAGCACATGAAAATATTTTTTTCTGATGAATTTTTTGAGTCCAATTCTAAACTTCGTGTGATGAAAAGACGCAATTGATCCACCTAATCTTTTCAAATGCTAACAATTTCCGGTAAATTCAATTTTAAAAAGAAAGTTTGAACCTTTACAAATGAAATTAAAACATTTTATACTTTGAATAGAAGTTAATTGCCACGTCAGATTAACCGGTAGCGAAAGAACTTAGCTTGCGGTGTTAGGAAGGCGACTGTGAATCGCTAAGCCTAAACGCACATGGAATGGCGTCGATTGAAATTAACGCAATGGAGGAACGGTATTTAAATGCGCTTTGTACATGATTTTGGGCTTGTAAAGTAACTTAAGTTCAGGTGTTATAATGAAATTTATTAAAAGAGACTTCCTGAATTTAGTAGTCACCATTTTACTATAAAACTCAGAGTATAAGCACTGTATTTTGTTACTTAAAATCGTTTAAAAATTAATTAAAAATCTATCTATTTAATTTAAAAAAAATTAAACTATGGCTCAGACAGTAAAATATACACTCCACGTTAACTGTTGCCACTAACGTTTTTAATAAATGCTTCAAATCAAGAGTATTAACGACATGCGAAAATGTTGAATAAATGCGCTAAAATGCGTTCTTTTTGATAATGCACAAGTAAGTTCGCCAAAAAATAGTATACATAGTTATCTTCATGGAAACTCTTGGAATATATACTTAAATAATGTATCTAAGCACCCAAAATAATTAAAATGACACATAATGAATTTAAGTGAGCTTATAGTAAAACGAAACATATAGTCTCCTCAATCTGGAAGCTAGTTTGAAGTAAGATTACGATTTAACAAAATAAATACATTTAAATAAATAAATATTTTTACATATGGATATTTTGCAGTTATGGGAGGCACATAAGAAATATTCTTTATCATAATACGTTATAAAAGTTCGTCTAGCTTTTCCTGTACTGATTTCGTTAACTATAATTGGGCAAAGTGCCAAAAGCGGGTTTCGGCTTCAAATTATCGAACTAAATACAATAAATTCTTTTGTTTCTCAAAAACTTCAAAGTATCAATTAAAAGATAAAATTCTTCCAGGAATGTCTAAAATTGAAATACAGTTTTATATAACCATGAAAAAATAGTTTATTTATGCAAAAAATAGTTTATATAATTCATGTATAATCGCTTATATAGTCATAATTGAAAATCATACCTAAATGAGTAAAGAGCGCATTTTTAAATTATGTTTAGCTAAATTATAAAGTAAAAATAAACCGTCTGAATTTTTTCACTAGAAAATTTAAAGCTATTTTGAAAATTTAGGGGTTTGTTCAGAAATTGATCACAGCGAAAAAGTTCGTTGGAAACTTCGTATACTTGTTATTACCGATCACAATTCTTGCACATGCAAATTTTAGAAAGAATAGTATTTAACAAATATTGTTTATAACTATCAACACTTATAGTAGCTTTTTTCCTAAATTAATGCACAAACAATAGTTATTTAATTAAGCGAATTAGTTAAATTAATGATATTTTTTCGCCAAATACTAAAACGAAAACTTTTATCAGAAACTGCTTGAAATGACATCAAGTCTGAACATAATACAAAACAGGCATGTGTAAACCGTAACAAAAAATTAGTTAAATAATCATAGACACAATTAGTAAATCTTGCTCAGAAACCGAAGAAAAATTACTACAACTTATCAATATCAACTGCTAAATTGAACAACACACTATTTATAAGAAATCAATTACAAGCAAAAAAGTAAAACTAAGATAATATCATCTGGAAAAATGACTGGTTAATTAAAAGAAAATCAAAAGATATATGTAATAGTTTCAACACTAGTTTAAAATTAATAATTACTGATAGCTTAGTTTACTGATAACAATTTTAAGTTTATCAAATGTATGAAAAACAGTCATAAAATATATTTTATGTTGGAGAGCTCCAAGACTCACATTTATTTTCATTTATAATCAAACGATTTAGAATTAAATATTTTAAAATTGGGGATCATTAATATTCTTTTAAAAGAAACATTGTTTATGGTTCTCAAATAAAGGTAAGTTAATAAACTATATATCCATATTTTTTTAAGTAATACAACTATTTTAATAATCAATCCTGTAATAGTAAATTATTTTATATAATTTTCAGGACTAAAGATGGATCGAATTCAGTATTGATGAATTCGGAAAAAAATCGCTACCTAAGCTTATGTTTTTTTTTTTTAACACGGCTGCGAATTTTCCGAATCAAAGGGAAATAACTATTGACGTTGCAAGTTTTAATTTAAACTACTAAGAAAATAAAATGCTTGGATTAATTTTGTTTTATAATCTTTATTAGAAAAATTAACGTTTTCTTTATCTGTTTTTTGTTTTCTACGACCCTAGTAAATTAAATTAAATTCAAACTCAACGACGCACTAAACATATTTCAAAGACCATTCTGATTAGATTAAAGTACAAAAATACTCAGCAATATTTGAAATTTAATGCAAATAGAATAAAGAACTTGTAAATTGAAAATTAATTGAAACACAGAATAAAGCTAAGTAATCAAAAAGAGATAAAGAAATAATTAGTTTAATAGATAATTTTTCTCCGTACGATAAATTTAAAAAAAATTATTTTTCATTCTTAAAATTTTTTCTTAGTCTTGGAAATGACTTATACAATGGAAATTATCTTGCTAAAGAAACACTAGCATATGTAATTTTGGACATGAAAATTACCGAGGGAAAATAATGCAAATAAAGAATATATATTTTTAATAAAAATGGAAATTGAAATTTTACTGCAGAATTAAATATATTTCAAGTTACCTCATTAGTGAATAAAGCTAATGTGACGCGAGGATGTTAAAATCAAAATTGGATATTATAATATGAAAGGGACTATAGTGAGATAGTCAATAAATATTGCTAACATTTCTTTCACTGTCTTAAAATGCGAATACATTATTTTAACCCAAAAAATAAACTCTAAACTTTTTTCATCGATCCAAAAGAAAAGAAAGAAAGAAAAAAAAAAAAAAAAAGAGGAATACGAATTATCGGTTTTGAGACATAACAAATTTAGTAATCGACTTGAGATCAAAAGACAATATTGCTGAAAACACATGTTACTTAATCTTATCGAATCTTTCTATATGAACCAAAACAAATAGTGTCTCTGGAGAGAGCAAAATCGCGATTATCAGTACTTACCGAAGTACTTTATGTTATCCAAAAGAAGAAAATCCAAATAGATCCAATGAATGATTATTCGATCAGCTTGGCTAAAGAATATTAACACCACATCACACACAACTGCATAACACCCGAAGGGTTTGAAGGTTTAAATTCCCTTTAAAACTGAATTATCATTCAAGAGGCTGCCCAGCAATGCCTTCATTTGCACATCCGAAGAGACTGAATGAAACCCCAAGTTGAGCACGCACCGGCAGAGAACAGTTTCGGAACCGGAAACACGTCAGAGGGAGAAATTATTATTTATTCTCCGTCTTTTCTCCTCTCACTCGGGCTCTAACTGCTTCTTACTATTATTATTTCATTCTATCGTCCGAAATTCATGCTGAAATATCGGCAATAGTTTAGATACCCATTGCCAAAATCCGCTTTGTCGATTGGACGAAATCGAAATGCGCCGATTAAGCAAGTCTCGGAATTTTAGGACCCATTTTCTTTGTTGTCTAAAAAGGGTACCTGTCATGTTACAGCTGTTTGATGGGAAGAAAAAGCGTGGGCAGGCATCGTCGGAAGATGGCGCTACCAGACGAGCAGCGTACGCGTTGGAATGTTATGAATGAAGTGGCTGACCAATTGGCGCACAGGGATTTGTGATGAAGGGATGGTTGAGGGAAGTTTGGGCAATTCTCTTTGGAGCACGTTTTTCTTTTCGTTTTTTTATTTCGAATTAAACTTTGCGCTTTTTTTTTTTTTTGCAATATTGTTATAAGGTTTACAATTGACAATAATTACTTCATAAAACAAGCAAATATTCAAAAATAAAATATGTGAAACATGTTTTCTGCGTCAGTCACTGCGTATTTGAGAAAATTCGATAGCTCAAAACGGTGATTTTGAAAATAAGGAAGCCCTTTGTCTTCAAATTTAACATTCAAAATTATTTGGTAGGCTATCTAGATATTTTTAAACTTTAAATATGTTTGATTTGTTATCATTATTTATTGGAACCAAAAAATTGCTTGTTTTTAATAAAAAAAAAAAAAACACTTAACAACAAAATAATAAAAATATCACTATCATGGATGACCCCCACAGCTGTGTCTGTAATATATTTATATTTTTAAAGTAGTAAAATAATATGTAGGACCAAAAAAAGTTATTCTGTGTTTAAATTAATTTAAACAGATTTTTTACAGAAAAATTTTATTTTCGGAAGTAAATTTATATTTATTTTCCAGATATTCATGTGATATTGAAGAAATTCTTCAATTAAAAACACGAGTATCCCAATCACAAGATTGGGTATTGCTTATAATATAAATACTTAGAGCTCCTTTATGTAAATTAATTTCTCAAGAAAGTATTTAGTGCTTTATAATTATGAATGCATAATGCTCAGGCATCAGAGAAATACTATTTCTTGTTTTCATTAATTATCTAATTTATTGTTCAATGATTTAATAAATTAAACTTCATGACATATTGGGTGGATATTACAGCTATTAATAAATATATCATTATTTTTTGGTTTAATTAATTTTAAGACCATGAGAGGGGGAACAAAAGCATATGATCGTCGCGAAAAACATGCATATACTGTCAGCAGCATATCTCTTAATGGGAGAAATAACCAAAAGTAAACTCTTTTCCAGTGAATAGCTAACATATCAGTGGCTTGTTTTTAAAAAAAAATTAAAGTTTCTACTGCTAACCTTTTATGAGAAAAATGGCTGCCAAGATTTCCAAAAACGCATTTTTTGCCTCATGGCTTATCTTTAAGCTAAAATATTTCCAAGAAGAAGTGAGAAACCCAAAAAAATTTATTGCGTAGCAATTTACAGGGAGGACCTGTACACTACCAGAAAGTGAGAAAACCTTTGGTTTTGTTTGCCTTTTTTTGTAAAAAATGCTTCAATTTTAGCAAAATCTGCAAAATCAAGTTTTTGTGGTGACAACTTCAAAGAGCCCAGTACCTTCGCAATTTTCATTATGAACGTTTTAGTATTTTTTTTCGGAATGCCTGAAGTAACTAGTTTCTATAGATATCTAACACTTTTATTTTGCATAAGTACGATTTTTTATAAAAAATGATTTAATAACATCACTTTTTTAGTATTTTGACGTGGCGGAAAAACTTTGAGGGCATGTATCTCAGAAAATAAGTGGAACAGGAACCTAACAATTTGGACTTTTCCATGCCTCTATATGATCAACATGTGTGCCAAATTAAAAGAAAATCCGAGTCGGTCGTGCGACCCCCATTCGTTGAGTTGGTATGGAATCACTCTTTTATAAACTCTCAAATGATGTTGAATCTCTTCTTTTAAATTCTGTTTCTCAAACAACAATAAGTCAATATTTTAAAGCCTTAGTGTAATTTAAAAAATGTACTTTTTCATCTAAGTTAAATACAAATTGGGTTTTAATTAACTTAACATAAAATATAGAAAATAGTAATTAATTTTTTTTTCAACTTTAAAACCTTTTTTTTTGTAATTTTATATATGCCTGTTTATAAAATCAGCTGCTTAATGAAATCAAATGTTCTAGGGACAAATGTAATTTTAATAAGCGGTGGACACTGTATATACGGACGTCGATTTCCAACCGTCAGCTAAATATCTTCCCTCCTATCTTAGGTGGCAAATTAGTATTTCAAATGTACTTTTTAAACATAGAAACAGGATTTCTAACAGTAAAAATGTATATTTTTATAAGAAGAATGGACCTAGCTATTAAAAAAAAAACCTAGTGCAGTATAGAGGGGTGGGGGGGATTTAAATCACCACCTCAAGTTTAGAGTTCAGCTAAAAAAAATTCGCCTATTCCCCGAAGTTCTTCATCATTCTCTAGATTTAAAATAGCTTCTATTTTATAAAATTAAAAAATGAGAGAAAGCTAGATATTTTAACTATCATTTTTCTTTACATGTGAGGAGTGGGGAATGAAAAGAATTTATAAAATTTTCGGAAAAGTTGACTCACCTTCCCTCTTGAGAAAATCCTACGTACGCTTCTGATAAAAATGATGTAAAACTTATTCTTTCAAACTTTTAGCTGTTCCATTACATTAGATTCCAGCTATTAATTAATACTTATTGCAAACAATTTAAACTTTAACAACCTTTTTTCCTAATATATAAGGTAGAAACTGAGAAAAAACAATACGCTTACCAGGTGCAGTTCTCACAGTATTAAGTTTCGAATATACATGATTAAAAAGAATGAAATAAAGAACTTTTAAAATGCGACACAGATAAATAATAATAATAGAAATCCTAACCTTATTAAATAAAATCATTTTACTTTTTAATCCCTCTGATGTTTTTGATTTTAGTATTATGTTTTATGGGGGCGGGGGGACAGAGATATATGCGAGGAAAAAAAACTTCAGCGACAATGCAAAAATGGATACAAAATCAATATTCACATCAATACCGAAAGCATATTCTCAACTTAACTTTAATTTAAAAGATGAATATTTCATAGAAAAACATTTACGAAAGTAAAATTAAATAACTTACCTCCATACTGTCGTTGAGGTGTTTATTCCAGAGAGCTCAGACACAGCATACATCTTTGAAGAAACATAAAAACCAAATTACATCATCAGCAAACTTTAGAACATTATTTTGCTTTAAATATTTTCTTTGTTGCCAGATTTTAATTTTATTTTATTATTAAAAGGTTTTATTTTAGCAGCAGGCGATCTAACAAAATTAATTTTTATTGTTATGAAGTTATCGTCTGCTTATTTGAAATATCAATAGAAATGTGAAAAAACCATTAAAAAATCTTTAATTTGTTTTAAAATTGCTGGAATTATAATTTAAATGCGAAAAGCAATTTTCCATAGAGCGTATAATATTCGGTATGTTGGAAAAGAGTAACCGGTTAGTTTAAGGTAGGAATTCAAGTGAAACACCATTGCAATCGCTTCGAATTGCAATCGCTACTGGAAGTGAATTACATTATCATCAACTTAACTTGGCACTGACGTCACTACGGGTGGAGCCAATAAGAGCTCACAAGCAGTCAGCGATCTCCTCTTAGGCAAGAATTCAAGTGAAACTGGCGATCGCAAATTACAATCGCTACTGGAAATGAATTACATTAGAACATTTCTTGATAAAAACATCGTGACGTCAGCGTGACGTTTGCATATGAAAAACGAGCTAGATAAAACGTCACAGCCTACTTGGCGAATAAGAGGAGATCACTGACTGCTTGTGAGCTCTTATTGGCTCCACCCGTAGTGACGTCAGTGCCTAGTTAAGTTGATGATAATGTAATTCACTTCCAGTAGCGATTGCAATTCGAAGCGATTGCAATGGTGTTTCACTTGAATCCCTGCCTTATTCGCCAAGTAGGCTGTGACGTTTTATCTAGCACGTTTTTCATAGGCAAACGTCACGCTGACGTCACGATGTTTTTATTAAGAAACGTTCTAATGTAATTCATTTTCAGTAGCGATTGTAATTTGTCATCGCCTGTTTCACTTGAATTCCTGCCAAAGGCAGGGATTCAAGTGAAACACCATTGCAATCGCTTCGAATTGCAATCGCTACTGGAAGTGAATTACATTATCATCAACTTAACTTGGCACTGACGTCACTACGGGTGGAGCCAATAAGAGCTCACAAGCAGTCAGTGATCTCCTCTTATTCGCCAAGTAGGCTGTGACGTTTTATCTAGCTCGTTTTTCATAGGCAAACGTCACGATGTTTTTATCAAGAAACGTTCTAATGTAAGCATTTCCAGTAGCGATTGTAATTTGAGATCGCCTGTTTCACTTGAATTCCTGCCTAAGACCATGTAGCGGCTCCAGTTTGATTTGGCGACGTTTGATGACGTCAGTGGTTAGTGCGGTGACCGGTGAGTATCCATTAGGGTGGTCACAAGTAACATGGGGAGAAAAATTTTTCAACTAATCTTTTGCGGCACCCCCCTAAAATGTGCCAATGGGCTAGAAAATGAGATTTGCAATGTTTTAGCTTAATTGGATAATATTAACGGGTGATTCTCCAAAAACTTGGCTTTTTCGACTCACAAACTCTATAAAAATAAAAATGCTTAAAAAAATCTTAAAAAAATCATACTTACTCTTTGTTAGGAGCTTATTAAGAGAAAAATAGAGGGAACTCACTTTAAGTATGCTACACCCCAAAAAAGGGGAGGGTCATTTTTTTCAAACCGAGAGAGTGACAAGAAGCACTAAGCGAGCAAACAAATGAATTTTATCAAGGATTATCAGAAATTTTACAACAATAACAAAGAAATAACTTCAACATGAATGAAAAACTATGTTTATTGTTGACAAACAAAACTAATTTACAACCTCCTTAAACGAACACTGTTTTAAGAGATGCAGCATCCGACAAATTTAATATTTATATGAAGAAAGAGATTTACAATCATAAAATAAAGTTCAAATTTTTCTAAATGAATACTCTTTTTAATAAATGAGACTCCTTTTTAATATTTTTAACTAATGTTTGGTAAATAAATCCATCTATTCTAGCGGATGTTTTACCAGTGCTTTAAAAGTAATGCTAGAGTGACTTTTTTTTTTTTGCGCCAGGAGAGGGACATTTTAATCAAAAAAGGCTGATATTTCTACCCGGAATTATATAGAAGGTAAATAATGGTATTTTTCTCTTTTATCCTCTTAACTCAATTACACACTGCAGGCAGAATTATTATTTTTATTTTATTTAGAACAGAAATGTTGGCCAGGAGAGGGACATCGAAAATGTTACATACCTCATTTTGAACTAAGGAATAATAATACGAACAGCAGACACATTCTATAGACAAAATACTCTATGAGTCCAAAGAAGTGACGAGAATAAACAGTGTTATAGTACTGCAGATTCAAAATTCCTTCTTTTTGCCTTTAGTAATTGAACCAATTTGTAGGCCAGGAGAGGGACATGCAATCTGGGGACAAACTTCAAAATGATCTACCTGATTATATAATCATTTAAATAAGCTAAAACAACACTATATTACACTCATAACTATACTTAATTCAACACTACAAGTGGAATTTGTGCAATGTTCACGTAAAATTTTAAAATAATTTAGTTACATTTTAGAAACAAGGTGGGACGTGCAAAAAAGGTGACTTTTTGGCTATTCAAAAATTTTTGTAGAAAAAAAATAAATGAAAAATTGCTTTAATATGAATTGAATAACATCAGAATAAGTATTTCTAACAATTAAAAAAAAAAAAAAACTTTCTAGGTCAAATAATTTTTGTGCTGTCCTA
>JAXGGA010013470.1:0-35130 GCA_038373865.1 Uloborus plumipes | reverse complement strand
AAAATAATTTCAACGCATTCTCAACGGCACTAACAAGAGAAATGCATTCAGAAGAAAAGAATTGACAAGACCAAAGAAAAAGCTCCGTCGGTAAAGAAACGTCTTTTCCCGTGATCAATTACTATCTAACCTGAGAGGGAGGGAGTCCGGGAGAAAAGACCAAATCCCAGAAGGTAGCGTTTCGGAATAAAGCAGCGGGTCGTGACAGCCAAAGTCAGACGAGCAAAACGCGGATGGATGTGCAATGGATCGAAGGGATGGATTCTCGCAGAGTGTCAACAAAAGATGGGGGGAATCATCTTGGGCGATATTTTTATTTATTCAGATGGGAGATTGTATTGTGATATTAAGGAATTAGCTTTGCAGATCTTTTATGGGAAAATGAAAGTTCACTATAATTTTGTAGAATTGTGATCACTTTTTAATCAGGAACTTATGCGCTGCGAAAAATAAATTGTAGTTTTTACAGTATAATACTTGCAGCCGAGTTATAGTTCAAAAATGTAAAATGCACGACAAAAAACTGTAAAATTGCTAGTTTAACAGATTATTGCTGTGCATTTTACAGTTGTAACCTGGAACCTTGACTGTCAGTGCACTGCAAAATATGAACCGTTGTTTTTACAGTATAATACTGGCAGTTGAGTTTCAAATTTAAAACTGTTAAATGCACAGTAATAAACTGTAAAACTAGCAATTTTAGTTTCTTACTGTAAAGTTAGAAATTTTAGTTTGTTGCCGTAAAATTTAGTTGTATTATTCTGCAAAAACAAAAGCATAATACTGGCAGCAGAGGCGTCAGTTTAAAACTGTAAAACGAACGCTAATAAACTAAAAATGGCAATCTTGCAGTTTATTACTGTAAAAATAATTTTGAAGTTTAGTACCGTAACAGTAGAAATTTTACAGTTTATTACCGTAAAAGTTCTATAAAAATATTTGTATTATACTGTAAAAACATTTTTTTTTTATTTTGCAGCGTAATGTATTTAGAGGAAACGAAATGACAAGACCAAAGAAAAAGCTCCGTCGGTAAAGAAACATCTTTCCCCGTGATCAATTACTGAGGGAGTCTGGGAGAAAAGACCAAATCCCAGAAGATAGCGTTTCGGAATAAAGCAGCGGATCGTGACAGCCAAAGTCAGACGGGAAAAACGCGGATGGAAGTGCAATGGATCGGAGGAATGGATCCTCGCAGAGTGTCAACAAAAGATGGGGGGAATCATCTTGGGCAATATTTTTGTTTATTCAGATGGGCGATTGTATTGTGACGTTAAGGAATTAGCTCTGTAATTCTTTTGTAGAAAACTAAAGTTCGCTTAATATTTTTGTAGAGTTGTGATCATTTTAACCTGGAAAATATATACACTGCAAAAAATAAAATGTTGTTTTTACAGCATAATATAATGCAACCGAGGTTCCAGTTTAAAACGTTTTTTTCTTATAAATACGTCATTCCTTTATGCATATTCAATAATGTTAAATTTAACAATTATGGGATGACGTATGTGAAAAAGTACAAAACATCCCTCACGGGTAGACATTAATTTTTGGTATGTAAAGAAGAAAAATAATTTTTGGGTAATAATAAATTAAAAAAATATACATATGTAAAATATTTACATGAATGTGATGAAAAAAAATACAGACAAATTAATAAATTAATAAATAAATAAATATAAATGAATAAATACATAAATAAATAAAAAAAATGAATAAAATATAAAATAATAAATAAAGGAATGAATAAATAAAATATAGAGAGTTTTATAAATGTTTAACCTTTTTTAACCAGTTTGAAACTAGGAAGTGCACGGTAATAGTTGCAAAATTGCTAATTTTAAAGTTAATTACTGTGCATTTTAGAGTTTTAAATTGGAACCTCGGCTGAGAGTATTATGCTGTAAAAACAACAGTTCGTTTTTTGCAGTGCACGATAGTGTAACAATGACGCTTTTTTAAATGAGTAGCAATAAAAAGTGCAATGTAAAACTTGATTCTGGTTGCATGCATTGTAGTCCCTGCCTCACTGTTTCGAAATATTTGATCTTACATTTTGCAGAAATTAAAAAAAAAAGTCGCCAAATTTACCGAGTTTTAACCAGTAGTAGCAGATATCTTGCACATGATTTGTAGATATGCATGTTCTGCACATGCAAACAGTGAAATAACGTAATCACTTTCTCACCAAATTTGGCACTTTTCTTTAAATTTCGTCAGACCTTAAGGCATGGATTCAAGTGAAACAGCACTGCGATCGCTTCGAATGCAATCGCTACTGGAAGTGAATTACATTATCATCAACTTAACTTGGCATGACGTCACTACGGGTGGAGCCAATAAGAGCTCACAAGCACTCAGCTATCTCCTCTTATTCGCCAAGTAGGCTGTGACGTTTTATCTAGCTCGTTTTTCATAGGCAAACGTCACGCTGACGTCACGATGTTTTTATCAAGAAAAGTTCTAATGTAATTCATTTCCAGTAGCGATTGTAATTTGCGATGGCCTGTTTCACTTGAATCCCTGCCTAAGACCCTTTATCTCGATAGCGGATGGAAGAGGGCACGTAGTTTTCGAGTCAAAAATGTGTCTCGAGATGCTCATTCGATTAGTACTCATTTCACCTCTTTACGTTATTACACTAGTTGTATCCTAAGTAGCACACTTCGTTTTTTAAAGGTTGTAAAATGGTTAGTAATGTTGTGACAACGGATTAAAAACGTTTATAAAACGTTTAACTTTTTTTTTGTGCTACCTGGGATGGTTCCCTGGTAAGAATAAGCTCATTTTGAAAGCATTTTCTTTCTTTCTTGAAATATATACAGGGTGGTTATAAATTAACGGCAGGTGTTTGGAGCCCTCTAGCGCGTGAAGTACTGGGGGAAACATTGCCAAAGTTCATGAGCGCACATATGAGACAACGGGATTTCGATTTTTGAAAAAAAAAAAAAAAGTTTAAGAAATCGTCACCAGATGAAATTTTGGCACTGCAAAAGTGTATTACTCTGATTGTCGAAGAATTAATGGCTACTGATAAAATATGCATCCATTTTATTTGCAAAAATGCCTTTTTATCACAAATATAGTTCAATATGATCACCATTGTGAATTTGCAAGAACTGGATGCACAACACATTTTCCACGGCAACTCGTAACGTATCAGAATTGATTTCTTTGACTCTTAAAGTTACAATAGCTTTTAAACTTGCTATTTCAGAAACATGTCATTGATACACAACACTTTTCAGCTATCCCCACAACCAAAAATCACATGCATTGAGATCGGGCGACCTTGGGGCTCATACCGGAAATTCTACGGTGATCATATTAAACCTCATTTGCAAATGACCATCATTTTTTCTTTGCGAAATTGCTTTTTACAACATTTTTTCAATTTTAATTCCAGATACAGCGCCAAATTTTCACCTGGTGGCAATTTTTTAAACTATTTTTCACTGTTCTATCAAATTTAAGAAAAATATTTCTTTATTTTACAGTAAAAAAAAGATTCTTCAAATAATGCAAATCTAAGATCTCTAGCTGATATTCGCCAAGTAAAAAAAAAAAAAGTCTCAAACGTTGAAAATCCAAAATATTTGTTGAATTTCATAGGAGTACAAATTGAATCCCTAAGTACATTCAATTTTGCGTCCAGGATATCCTTATAAAGCTTTGATTCAGTTTCGCTCATTCTGATGAGAGAAATCTATAACCAGAGAAAAATAAATCGATAAGAAGAAGAAGAAATAAAGACAACCATAATGGCATAGCTGAAATATATCCAAAAACGGAGTCAGCAAATATTGACTACATTTTCTTCATCAGATCAATCCATCTGCAGCGGAATAATGGAAATAAAGGGCCTCCTGTTATGACTGAGATTGAGATGTAATGCTTGCTGCTGTGACAGAGAAAGTTGTGTGACGTTGGGGTGGCAAAGGTAATAAATTATGTTTTGCAGCCGTAAGATAACTTTTTGTGCAATAAATTCTTCTAAGAACTTTTTTTTTTAAAATAAAACTTAAGCATTGTCGTTTGGAATTAGGGTTCAATTAGTCGCTATTGGCGATATTTTCAGAACAATCCACTGAACGATGTTACAATCGGTGATATTTGGAAGACATTGTAACACATTTTTTTTTTGCATTGATTTGGTAATAAACAAGAGATTTAAATGTTTAAATTGTTAGTTTGCTCACTCTAAGGAACTATTTTAACATTTTCACTACTCTTCAGAGTCTGAACTTGAGAATATCGAAGATTTATGTAAGAAATCCAATGTTTCAGAGGAAGATTTTAATGAGCTAGAAGATCCAGATAACATCAATATTCAGATTGGTGTTTTTGTTTTGGTAAAATCTACTGGCAAGAAAACTATCAACGATTTTCTTACAGAGGTTACTTCTATTGCAAATGATGGATATGAAGTTAAAATATCTGAAAAAAAGATCCTAACTGTGAGAAGTTCCCAAGAGAAGATCCTACCGTTTTTGAAGTTCACACAAAGGATGTATTCAAGCTACCACACCCAATACTATCTGGTGGATCAGAAAGGTAACTTGAGAAGTTAACATTTGGAATTGACTCATTCAATTACAATCTTGGTTAGAAATAAGTGTAGCTTAAGGAACAATCATTAGTATAGTTTTCAGAAGTTACAGCATCTTGTCATTTTATTAAAAAAGTGAAACGTAACAAGATTATAAGATCGAATTTTTTTTTTAATATTTGAAACAAATAAAAAATATATTTCTAAATTTATGTGTGGTTTACTGATTGATAAATAGTGATGATTTTACTAAAAATCATGTTTTCTTTACTTGTTAATCATTGATCCAAGGTACACCATACCAAGACCCAAGGTACACCACCAGTGGTGTACCTCGGTACTAAATGCATTGTTCTGTTTCTTTCAAAAAATATAATTGAAATAAGTTCAATAAATGTTTAAGGTAATTATATATTGTGTGAAAAATCATAAAGTTTCAACTAAAAGTGTTTGTGTTTAGATATGGCAAATAGTTATGAAATTAAAAATTGAAAAGTGAAAATAGGTCCGAGGTACCCCACCTTCCCTTAATATTAAAGCCCAAATTAATTATCTAGGACTCTCTAACACCAGTTTCTCTGTTTGAAATCTCCAACGTATAGTTTTAAATTCTCCTTGATTTTAAATTCTCTTTAATGGAAGTTCATGACCCTCTCTTAGGAGCAGTGCTCAAAGACTGTTGTAATGATTTTGTTAATATTTAATTGCTTTTTGAACGAAAAAGATATTGAACAAGAAAAATTATGTTCCATAAATTTAAATAAATTAATTTCTTGAATTCCAATAAAAGTGTTTCCTGAGCGTGAAGAAGTATTTATTATAGTGCACTAAAAATCATCGAAGTAAGGCTGAGAGTATCTTTTGCAGCTAAATACAAGACCATGTCTTATATTCCAGAACACATGGCATCAATAGAAGAACTTTTCAAAGATTAAGAAATAATGGTCCATAGTGGCTTAAAATCGAAATAAGAAACAAGATCAATTTTCGCCAAGAATGATAAAATTTTCTAAGAATAAAAAAATTGACCAAGACTGATAAAATTCCTGACAAAAAAGAAAAATACAAAAAATGTGCTTTTTTAAAAATATTTTTATTAACAAAGCGCTAAACAAGTTCAGTTATGCACAAGAAGAATTTTCGCTCTAAGCAAAATTTGACGTTTCCCGAGAAAATGCATAACATATTATCCATTAAACATTTGGGCATAAATCAGAGACTATAAAATAAGAATTTCCAAAATACGTGTTTTGATCAGGATTAAACACGCTTGAATGCAAAGAGAAATATAGCCCAAAATGTTGGCAGAAACCAAACAAAACGTTTACGTCAGCAAATATTGACTGAATCTTCTCTCAGATTAATCTATTCCGCGACAAAATAAGGAATCATGTGTAAGGTTGGTTTTGCGGAATAATGCAGTTGAAGTTGGCAGCAAAAACACACGTATTTCGAAGAGAGAAGACGGAAAATGCTTTTCCTCCTATCTGAAGCAAAGAAAATAAAAAATATTTTGTCGTCTTTGATTTGTTGTAGGAAGCAGATATTTATATCCTTACTTGGATGTAGAGTGAGCGTTTACTGTGAGATAAAACTCTTATTATCAGAGTGGAGAAAATTATGTGTCTTAAATAACGAGTTTGGGTATTAAGCAACTTTTTTTTTTCAATCGGTTGCGTCAATGAAATATGTCTGGTGCCCATGGACCAAACCTACATTGCAAAAAATGAACTGCTGTTTTTGCAGTATAATATTGGCAGCCGAGATTCCAATTTAAAACTGTAACATGCACAAAAATAAACTGTGAATCTAGCAATTTTATAGTTTCTTACTGTAAAGTTAGAAATTTTACAGTTTATTGCCGTAAAATTGTGCTGTATTATACTGTAAAAACAATAATATGATACTAGCAGCAGAGGTTCCAGTTTAAAACTGTAAAATGCACGTGAATTAGCAATTTTACAGTTTAGTACTGTAAAATGAGCAATTTTGCAGAATCTAAATACTTTAATATCCTTGTAGGTAGTTTAATGCAACAGATAATACGTCTATTAAAATGGAATTCTCAATATTAAACATTTCGATGAATAAAATTAGGTTGGTGCAGCTGGTACTTTTCGTGTTTTTTAAAAATATACTTTCTTGACTATTAAAAATATATTATTATTGTCTTCCATAAAAACAAATATAAGAAAATACTGATTTAAAGGCAATGATATCCCACGAGCTACTTCATTCAAAATATCAAGCATGTCTACCCAGGTAGTACAAATAACCTTTAAACGTTTTATAAACGTTTTTAAGCAGTTGTTACAACATTAATAACCATTTTACAATCTTTAAAAAACGAAGTGTGCTACTTGGGTAGATGTATCTACGTAACTTTATACGCGAGATATGTCGTAAAATTTTACCTGAATTGAGAAGAATCACAACGATATATTTGTTCAAAGAAACCTATTTTACTTTTAGCTTCTAAGCGCTCTTACACTATAAATTGCAAAATATCTGAAGTAACACTCTTCTTATCATGTCTATGTAGAAGCAGCTTTTTTTTTCTTTGAAAGAAAAAAATATTTTACTTTTAAAGCGATCAAAAAATGTGTTTAAGCGTGTCCCCTGCTGTTAATAGTGTACAAGCACGAAATAAAATCGTTAAAACCAGCAAAATTATAAAGTCATTAACTGGAGATCCTGAAATATGTGTATTTTTTTCTTTTCATTAGAATATGGGAAAAAAATAAGTTTATCGAACAGAAAAGAAATATTTGAAAAATGCTCCTTTTAACGATGAACTTTTTTCTTTAGCATTGACAAAAATACTAGTTTAAAGTTAAAATTAAAATTACTTTTTGTATCGTTATCCGAAAGATGAATCATTTTCTAAATGTAAAATCATTATTTTAAAAATGTAATTTATTTTTCAAGCAAGTTCTTTTGTTTTCATAAGATGTAAAGCAATTAAAATATTATTAAAATCTCTGACTTCAAGATTAAAATTTTCTAATTGATAAAAATTAGTAAAATGTATTTGCAGATTTATTTGATGCATGCAAACACAAAATATTCGGATGTATAGCTGAAATTTTGGTACTTTGTATATGAAGAGAAAGAGGGGGAGGACCAACTCTATGCCCAGGATCACCACAGTAGCTTGATTGGGCCCTGTACCCAAGCATTGTGTTTGTGCAAAATTTGTGTACATAAAACAAGTTCGGATTTAGAAATAAGCTTGAGAGCGTGTACGCTCTGTTAGATAAGTAACTGTCTTAATTATTTTTGAAAATAATTTGTCAATATTCCCACCAATTTTTTTCTATGTGCATGAAAACTCACTATTTTTTCGACTTACCAATATCATGCAGTTATTACGAATCCAAAGTTTTAAACTACTATATAGTCCACCTGTTTAGGCTTACAGAAGGGTGAACATCATTTGAGGAAATTTAATGGACTTTTTTTGGTATTGAGAAAAAGGCGTGCACGTTTCTAACTTTCGGTAGACTTTTGTAGGGTTCGTTCGGGTAAGTGGGCCACCCCCCTTAAAACTGAAATGCGCATATGGTTTTTATACTTTTTTGTACTGATCATGTAAAATTACATCACATCGATTGCTTTTGCATACATATTTGGGTTTCACGGACCCCCTTTTTTTGGGATCATATAATTTATGTCAAAAAAATTTTAATTTTTTTCCCCAGTGTTTCAATGTTATTTTTTATTATTTTTTCTATGTTCATCAAGTTTTCTTGTAAAGTTTGACCTAAAATACGCATTGCAATAAGAATTTTTATGCAAAGTATTATTAATACATGTTTAAATGGAGGGGTCCATCTTACCCCGTGGTTTTTCTCTATTAGGGTAAGTGGGCCCCCTCACTATGGTGTAAGTGGGCCCCCTCATAATAATGATGATTTCAAAATGAAAAGTAGTTTTGATGAAGGAATTTCTACGACGAAATAAAAGATAATTATGGAGACCTAGAAGAAATTGATGGTTATGCTACAAAAACTGCAAAAGTTGGTAACTATGTATTTGTGAAACTTGCATCAAAGAAAACCATAAAGTATTTTGAAGGTCTAATTTTAAAATATGGTAGAAGTGAAAAAAATACTACAAAATTTGATGGAAATAATAGAAATAACTACACTTTTTATTGGTTTGATGTGGGTGATGTTAGAAATATAACTGAGGATGAAATGTTACTGTTTCTCCCTCAAAAAACTTTAAAAAGACACTGCCATTAAGTGTTTTAATTTTTTTTCAACCTTTTTTTTCTATTTTACCAAAATTGATCTTAATCGACTTCATTATGTTTATTCAACATTAATTTATACGCAAAAGCAAAAATGCGCATAACTGATTTTAATGAATTTCAGAGACATAACTTTTTTTTGTATTCCGCTTTATAATTTTCTATCATACACATTAAAAGTGAGTATATATATCTTAATGGATACATTTACATAAAAATATTCCCTACTAAAATTTTCCGTACTTTGTTAGATAGGACCCACAAACACCTTTCCAAAATATGCTCACATTAAATATAAATAAATGGATGGTGGCCCACTTACCACTTCCTTGGGGGTAAGTGGACCCCCCACGCCATTTTGTCAAGAATAAGGTAGGTAAAAATATTAAAAGCATTTTTTTAGGAAACAATGCTGAACTTGTGTTTATCAATAATTTCCAAGACAAAATAAGTCAAAAAAATTAAGCTGTTTTGCTCTGAAACGTTTGTATAAGGCTTCAAAAACGAACTGTTCTAAAAAGGGGGACCACTCACCCTAACAAACCCTAATTTTTTAAAAACTAAATCATGTTGATTAGAAAAACATACTAGGGCTATTGGTACGGAACAAATTAATTCCTTTCCCTATTTATGTTATTTATTTCCAAATCTTTGATTTTGGTATTTAACACTCCTTTACTTCTAGATGCTTTATTTGTGAAGAACGCAATAAAGCAGCATTTTAGTTTTATTTTTGTTCCTATGTTTGCAGAATCCAATCATTATAATCAATGCCATTTGATAGATCAGGGCCTCATCTCTTAACCCTTAGTTTGGCACATATCAGATATTTAAAAATTTTGACAAAAATTTTTTATTTTAGTTTTTTTGGGGTGAAATGCATTAATATTATACAGTTAAAAAAATTTTATGGGAAAAAATGAAAAGAAAATCGGTTTTATAAATTGTGTATCCTGTAGGATACACTGCCAAAGTAGCAAATAAGAATACATAAAACGTGGCTCACTCAATCACAATATCAACTAATTTAGCACTATTGTAGATTAAATAAACAATAAAAATACTAAGCAAATATTAAAAAAATAAAAGAGAACATACATGTAATCTAAGTGACGTCATGTTGTTTTGGTTGAACACACTGTAACCCTTATAAACTTGATACTGAACGTGTTGCTTTGTAAATAGCCACAGTAAAGACAGATGCTGAAAAAGAAGGTTCGAACAATGCTATAGGTTAAAAACCAGCCCCCTAGAGAGCGCCTAATTCAAATTAAAAAATGTAGAAAGTGATGTATCCTGTAGGATACATTGCCAAAGTAAGGGTTAATCACATGTTTTCCTTAACAACCTATGTTCTCAGCTACATGATTTGAAAGGAGTTGTTCTATCCACCCACTCATTAGTTTATTATGAATTTTAAGTTTACATGTGCCGTCCACCCCCTCCCCCCTTTTCCTCGCTGTGATTTTCAAATCCAGTATGAAGCTTGATTACTGAATTTAACACTTTGCGCTCCTACAGGACTCAGAAGTCTCGCTTATATTAATTTAGCGTTACGAATATTAAATGTAACTGGAACCATGCTGAAGCTTTTAACCACTCCTTGTACTTTACTGAGATGCCTACAAATGGTACCTGTGATCGGAAACAGTTTTCTTAGGGGATCCAAGTCGTAGGGGACCTTAGACCCCTAAGGATTATCAAAATTTTATACTCGATATATTTGTTGTTTGATGTATTTTCAGCTAAAAAAACAAAAATATACCTAAAAATTCGTTGCTAAATTAATTTCGGACATAAAGGGTTAAAAATCATCGTAGGAAATAGAGTAACCCCTCGTTATATCGCGCTTTTCGGGGGACAAGAAAAAAGCGCGATTTATCCGAAAGCGCGATATAACCGAGGTCATTAAAAATAGTTTTTTATCCAGCATGTAAGTAAATTATACGTGCACATACATAAAAATTCATTTATTCGAGCATTAGTTTTTTTTTTTTTCAGTCAAAAGTAACGAAAAAAATGTAACTTTTACAGATTACAACTACACATTACTATCAGATGCTTTTCACTCATTGTATCAATACAAAAGAAAGTGTTCAGTAGTTTCCAAACTGTCTGTGCAGTATGCAAGTTTGGGTGACAGGAATTTGCTGCTTCTTTTCAGCGAATTCAGAAGAATAGAAGAACCTTCGTTTTGTTCATTGATGACAAAATAAATGAGAAAGAGACCTTTTCTGAGCAACTTACATATCTTCTCAAAAATGGTTTCGAACTAAAAGTTTTTTTGGGGGAGACAAAAGAAAAGAGCGATATGTCCGAATGAGCGATATAACAAGGCGCGATATAACGAGGGGCTACTGTATATTTCTTAGTTTCAAACTTAAATGCATGTAAAGCACAGCTAAGACATAATTACGACGCAACGTAATTAACGAGTAATGGACGAAGTACCGTCCCCCGTGGTTTAAGATTTATTAATTTCGTCCTGATAGTGTCTTCAGAAGATAGATTGAAGCACTAACAAATGATAGCAACGGCTCTCGTGTTGGCAATGATAAATTAGTGTGCCACAGTCACATTATCAACAGTAGATAGTTTGCTAAGTCCGCTCCATGCAATCTATAGGGCGCATTTTAAGTTTGATAATGCTTTATTTTCGAACAGGTGGTGTGCAGTCAATTGGTATATTTATCTAGTTTTTAAAACTGTGTGTAACATGCATTGAAATGCATAAAAATAGACGAGGTTGGATATTAGAATTGTTTGCTAAAGGTACAGAGCAAAACAAATCCATGACTATTTTTAATTATTTTTATTTTTGAGACTACTTTGCATATTAAGTTGTTTGATGCTAAAAAGTAAAGAAAAAATCTTATATAAATAATAGCTTTAACCCCTTCCAGACTCATTTTATTTCGGGATTGCGGATCAAAAAATGTCAATTTTTTTATGCTTATTTTCATACATACATATCTTTTTAAGCATAACAGCATCATTCGCATGCAACATTTCCTACAAATAAATGTAAAAATATCTATTTAAATAAATGAGTAATAAATGAGTATTTACTTGTAAAGTTGGCTTTCTATATGGCAGAAATCATTATACTTTGAAATTGGCCTACTCTCATCTTAAATCTACAGCTCAAAGCACTGTATAGTTATGTTATCTAGTAGCAACAATAGTAAATAAAAGCATCCGAAACCATAAAAGGGACATGTGAAATAATTCGGGAAAGACTGGTTGTGCAGTGTTAATTTTCACAGTGCCCGAACTACACTCGGGATGAGCCAGAATGGAACATTTCGCTCGCCCGAGTACAGCTCGGGAAAAGCCGGGAAGAGGTTAAAACTATGCATTTTAAAAATCTGGCTATTTTTTGTGCATTGCAAAAATTAAACTGCTGTTTTCACAGTATAATACTGGCAGCCGAGGTTCCAATTTAAAACTAAAATGCACAGTAATATACTGTATATAAACTAGCAATTTTTCAGCTTATTACCGTAAAATTAGCATTACACAGCAAAAAACAGTATAATACTGGAAGCAGAGGCTCGAGCTTAAAACAGTAAAATGCATGGTAATAAACTGCAAAACTAGCAATTTTGCAGTTCATTGCTGTAAAGTTAGCAATTTTAAGGCTAAGTACTGTAAAAATAGAAATTTTTACCACAGAATTATCATTGGATGATTGGATTGTTTGGCGATTTTAAGCTAAATGATTGCAACCTTAAGCTACGGTCTGAAAAAAAATGCCAAACCCGGACCCTAAAGTAGGATTTTACCAAAATTAGCACTATTTATAGTATATTGAAATAAAATTATCTGTATTACACTGTAAAATCAACATTCATTTTTTAGAGTGTTTTTTTAATGTATCTGACTGTATTGTTCTCTATTTATTTCAAACCCACCGCAATGTAAAAAGAAGGAAAAATTGTACAATCTTTACAACATTTTAAGTTCCACTTATGAAATAAACTTAAAAATACAAAGGAATACCCCTTCTGGTTTAAATTTATACACACCTTAAAAAGCGTTGTGAACTTCCTTCACAAATATCACTAAGAATTTAGAATAATGGCAATAATAATCGTTATTAACGCAGAATCGTAATCTTTGAACTCTATGGGATGCCTGAGACAGTATTAGAGATGTTCTTTATTAACTTTTCATATAATTTTCTTAAGCAAATACTTGAAGTTCTTTTACACGAGAAAAACCATTAGCATCAACATGTCCAAATATTAGCACAGCAATCTCCGAAATTTCATTTCGTGAGTTTTATACATTACGTATGACCTTTTGAAAGACGTCGGTAAATAATGCATAAGTAAGAGCTTCAAGTTATATTAAAACATTATTTTTATTGTTTTCCTTCTTAAAAGCTTGAGGGGATACCCAAGAAAATAGTCTTCTCAAATGTCTGCTAGACAAACATTAGGCACTTTATTCTTTCTTCTAGAAAAAAAACTTCGTCATTTTTTATACCTTTTTTTTTTTCAATATAGCTGCCGTTGATGGAATAAAAATATAATAAATAGCCTGAAGGGTATTAGTAAAGAAAAAGCTCTAATAATATTAAGCTAATAGAAATAGTTAGGAATAAAGTAAAAAGATGAGGGAGGAAAGAAAAAAACTCTCGAGTTTTTTTTATAACCTGCGTCAAGTACTATATCTTATAATAACGTGAAATTCAAGTAGTCAATATGAAACAATTCTGGAGCAAAAATAGAATAAAATCGTAGCAGTATTGTTAGCAAATATTCTTGTCACTCCAGAGCTCGAAAAAAATACATGTTTAAGTTTTTCCCCGGTGGACTGGCTGTGGTTAGTTAGAAAAAAAAATGCTAATAAATTTCAACACTTATTCTAACCGCATTTACATACCGCATTTTTATTCGTAATTCACTGATGCAAACATTTTTTTCAAGTATGTATGTAAATTCAGCATACACGTGACTATGCAAATGAGCATGTGGAGCCACATATAAACCCGTGTGGACTGATGCGCAAAGGGAGAGATTGGAGATTGAAGGCATGCTGGCTGGTGCTCATTTGGACCGTTGCTGTGTGCTGTGTTGTTGTTCGTCTGACGTTTGCCCGTGATTTGTTTTAAGTCTTCGTTACTGCGATGTCTCGTCATGACTACCACCAACAAGAAAACAAAGTATAAAGTTGATTCAGCTGGTTTTGAATTCCACTGGTGACTGGATTTCGGCAACATATTCCATGTATAATAAGCATATTCTATTTTCTGTTTTCTGGATGCACGAATACGTGTTTAAGGGTTTTTGTAAAAATAAACTCTAGATTTTGTTCATTGAAATTTGTCTGTCTCCGTCATCTCTCAAGTTAGATCATAAATACACATACAATGATCCCATACAAAGTTAGCTTTTTACTTTTATGCTAACAAGTATAAAGATTAAAAAAAAAAAAATCAGAACTTAATTTTCTGTTAACCCATAAATTTTCTTACTTTTATTTTTGCGAACATTTCTTACGCTTTTTTTTATCTGTTTCCTTCTTACTTTACATTCTATGCTAGTAACAAAGTTGCATGTTTGTATGTCTAGATGTCTGTCTGCGTATCGGCCGCTCTACGTGCCTGCCTGCCTGTATGTCTGTTACGCGCGTAAGGCTTAGTCTGTTCAATCGTTATTTTAAATTAAAATGCTTAAAACACATATTACGCTTTGGTAATTAATTTCTCCTCCACTGTATTCAAGTAGAAATATAAAAGCTAATATTCACAACGAAAATCAACTTGGCCTTTCTTTTTTTAGTTTTATTAAATTTTTGAAAGACATTAAACTTAGAAATTAGTTGTTTCTGTGAGACACTAATTTATTCCAATACTATACTACACTGCGACGTTTCTTGACAAAAACATCGTGACGTCAGTGTGACGTTTGCGTGACGTTAGCCTATGAAAAACGAGCTGGATAAAACGTCACAGCCAACTTGGCGAATTAGAGGAGATCGCTGACTGCTTGAGAGCTGTTATTGGCTCCGCCCGTATTGACGTTCAGTGTCAAGTTAAGTTGCTGTCTAGTATAGTGGATATGCCAGGCGTCGCGTGGGATAAAATGTAACACGCAAAACCCTAGAAATTATTTTTTGTGGCAACGTGGTCAGTTAAATCTGTGTGAAGGACAATGGGAAATCGAACTTAAATGTGATATTTATCTGAGATGGTTTTCTAAAATATTACGTTTCTACTTTTGAAAAAAATAATAACGAAATTATTATATATTCAAGGGTGAGTACTCACGAAAGAAACATTTCTTGACTGTGTGAATTGAGAGAAGCCTCATAAAACCACACAAAGCAAAGACAATATCAAACGCAAAATCAGCTATCGAGAGGAAGTTGAGATGAAGCACTAAATAATGACTTGAATGAAGGAATTAAAAAAATTAGAGATTTCACTTAGAAGTTTCAACTAAAATTGGAATAAAAAACGAACTACGTGTCAGGTTTTTTTTCCTAATTGGTCTGTTGATGTGACCAGTGAGGACATAAACACTGTGAAATTTTTAGCGAAATCCGAAGGCTAGTTTTTGAGTCTATAAAGAACATACATATGTACATAGATGCATACTACATAGGTACATGCATTCATTTTTATGTGTAATAAAGATGAGTAATGGAATCAGAAAAACGTGTTTCTACCTTACATGAATTAAAAGTTTTTTGCTGTGTCACGTGACGTGCACCATGCCTTTATAATTTCTTTATGTTAATGATTTCATTGCGTGTTTCTAGATCATTTACTAAAGTGAAAAACAGCTTATCTGAAACATTACTTACGTTTTCAGCAAAAGTAAAAGCATATTTAAAGTACATCTGTGGCTTTTATAACATTTAGAGAAGAGTAAAAACTTTTACTTTTAAGTAATATTTTCGAATAAAACAACATTTTGAAGCAGTTTTATTCAAAAGGAAGAAACTAAAATGAATTTTTAGTTAGGGCTGTTTGTTATTTTTAAACTTATAGCTTCGGTTGTTTGAGATTAGTTAGTTCTTACAAATATGTACATACACTAAGGAAGATTTCAAAAAGTTCTTAGTGGTATCTGGTTCAAAAAGGTACCTATTAACGAGCTAACTGGTTAAAAAAACAACTCAACGAAGGGGTATGTGGAACAAAGTTTAATATTTAAGACAAGTTATACATTTTCTAAGATGAGCAGGTTGAAAGTTCTTTGTGAAAATTATAGTTCATGAAGGAAAAATGTTTTTTTTTTTTTTAAATTTGCATTGAAGAATTATTTTTATATTTTTGCACTAAATGTATTCATGTGAATAAAAGTAAAGAACTTTCCATTTTCATTTTAAATATATTTATTTTAGTTATTAAAATTGTTTTTCATCAAGTGAGTAATCAAATGAATGGATGAATGAATACATTAACAAATAATTTAACAATAAATGAAGTAACAATTTAGCAAAAGGTATAGAGAAAAATAAATGAGGGAATGAAAGAATGAATGAATAATTAAATAAGTAAATGAATGAAAACTGAAGTAAACTAATTAATAAGTACATGCGAAGGAATTCAATAGTGAAGGAATAAGTAATTGATTTAATAAATGCATGAATAAGTAAACAAAATGAAATATTTAATTTTGGTACTCCAGAAACTAACCTAAACCGATTTCCATAAAGGTTGTCACACATCTGTTACAAAAATGGTAATGTGCAATTCTTTTTATTTTAATTTTTTGTAAAGCTAGCTTTTGCCTTATTTTTGTTGAATATTTAGAAAATTCCCCATAAATTCAATAGCATGGAAGCGTAGAAACTTTAAATTCATATAGCTAGTAACTTTTACAGCAAGTTATATATCTGTTATACATTTTAAACTATTAGCCTATATTTCTTTGCGCTGTTATTAACAAGAATAAAAATTGTTGTTACGGGAAATCTAACTATCCCCCCCACCCTACTATTTTCATTTTTTACGACTATCGTGCTGTAAACGGTTATTTCTTGTCTTTGTTAAACTTCATTTATTTATGAAAAAACAGTTAATAATCATTGCTTTGCGAAGAAAATTAATGAGGTTAATTCAAGTTATAATTCATTAGCAGAAAAAAGGAGTAAGGTATCAGTTTTTTTTTATTAAACTATATAAATTTTTACTATCAAATTTTTCGCGAATACGAATACATTTTTATTTTACAGAATTAAATGATTAAAATAAATACGTAAATAAAAAGGAAGAAACTGTCATAGTAGGGTGGTTCACAAACCTATGGTAAAAAAAAAGTTTTGTCCTAGAGGTCGCGGCGGTGACTCATTTTTTTTTACTTTTATCCACCCTAATATACTGCCAAAATTTCAACCTCCTACTTAAATAAAAAGACGGTGCTCAAAGCTCAAACAATTCTCCAGTTTTTGTCAATTTCAAACGTTTCTCGGTTGAGCGGCAAAAAAAAAAAAAATCTGGGTGTTTGTTATCATTTTTGCTGATTCTTATGTTCAATGATCCCCTGAATTCTAATATGGCCACCCTTTCCCCCATTGTCTCCCACTTTTCGAAAATAGCGCCCCCCTCCCTTCCTATTTTCATCAGATTTCGACAATTTCATAGATATTATTTGGAGGGGAAGGAAGCAGTATATTTACCATTAACATTCTTCTATAGGGCTAGAGAGGTGAAAAGTTCAAAATCATAAACACTTTTCGCAAGTTAGGAGACTCATGGGGGTATTCCCTCCCTCCGTAAAATATTTAACTTATCATCAACAACTAATTTTCTCCAGCTTCAAAATTTTCCTTGCACATTTTTATTTTTTTGGTGCAACACAATAATATCGGACTGCTTCTATGACTCCCACGTCCAAACATTTTTTAAGCTGTAAAATTTTTTCTAAAACCTTGGAAACATCGCCTGTTACATATGAGTTGCTCCGCAGATTTAACTCAGTAAAGAACCTTTCAGTATTATTTATATTCATTCCAGTTATGTTCGAGTGGTTACAGTGAAGGGGGAAACGGAGATCATGTTTGGATTTAGTGGGGCATATTACATAAGAAACAGCAAAAATAGCGTCAGATACAGGTAGTATCAAAATAATGGAAACACTTGAGATTCATAAGAAAAATCTACCGTTCATCGCAAAATAAGCGATCAATTGTTCTTTAACTTTAGTCACACAAAATATAAACTTCACCGGACGTTTCCACAATGAAATTAAATCACTCAGGCATTTGGGGGACGACAAAAAAGGGGTGGAAGGAAAAACCGCTTTTTGACCATAACTCTTCGAAAATAGCTCGGAAAAAGCTATGAATTTCAATAATTAATTATCATACTATGTATAATTACTATACAAATTTTTATGGAAGTACTACTGATACTTCCGAAGATATGAAACATTTTCTTAAAAACGGCAATTTTATTTGAAGGGTTTTGGCTCATAACACGCAGAGTTTTTGATCAAACCTTATCAAAACTTCAGGAAAGATGACAAAATACAAGAGAAAGAACATACTAAAACGGTAAATAAAAATATTAAAAATCCGATCAGATATGAACGTTGAAAGGAAATAATTTTTCACGGCGCATGCGCGAACGACAGAAATTTATAGCTACAAAAATATTGTTGTCTGGTTTGTACTGCATCTTATAAAAAAAGTTCCAGTTGAATATCGTAAAAATTGAAAAAGATATCAGCGATCTAGCGAGCTGTAATTCATTCATTCGCAGACAATACATAAATGGCGGTGGGTTGTTCACAAATAGTGTGGTGACAATCGAGCATTTTTTTCAATGTTAAATTGTACACAGTATGAAAATTTATTTTCAGCATAGAACTCACATTTCGCCTACTCGGCCAAAAAGACCTTACACGTAGGTGGCGAAAAGTATCCGAACACTCCCTGAAACGTTGGTTTTGAACGATGACGCAATCACCTTTAATTTAAAAATAGCTCTTTGTGGACACTCCCTCACTACTTATGTATTGTCTGCGAATGAATGAAATACAGCTCACTAGATCGCTGATATCTTTTTCAATTTTCATGATATTCAGCTGGAACTTTTTTTATACGATGCAGTATAAATCAGGGTACAATATTTTTGTAGTTATAAATTTCTGTCGTTCGCGCATGCGCCGTGAAAAATTATTTCCTTTCAACGTTCATATCTCATCGAATTTTTAATATTTTTATTTACCGTTTTAGTATGTTCTTTCTCTTATATTTTGTCATCTTTCCTGAAGTTTTGATAAGTTTTGATCAAAAACTCTGCGTGTTATGAGCCAAAACCCTCAAATAAAAATTGCCGTTTTTTAAAAAATGTTTCATATCTTCGGAAGTGTCAGTAGTACGTTCATAAAAATTTGTACAGTGATTATACATAGTATGCTAATTAATTACTGAAATTCATAGCTTTTTCCGAGCTATTTTCGAAGAGTTATGGTCAAAAAGCGGTTTTTTCTTCCACCCCCTTTTTGTCGTCCCCCAAAGGCCTGAGTAATTTAATTTCAATGTGGAAATGTCCGGTGAAGTTTATATTTTGTATGACTAAAGTTAAAGAACAATTAATCGCTTATTTTGCAATGAACAGTAGATTTTTCTTATGAATCTCAAGTGTTTCCATTATTTTGATAACTACCTGTACATCTGAAGTTCATTTTGTGCCAAGCAGTGTTGTTATACTGAAATGGAAGTTTTTACGCAAAGCCAAAATATTTAAACTTCTTGCTATGATATTCAACTTTCTATGTATATTAATATATAGATTTTTTTGAGAGAGATACTTTTAGTATTGAATATTTGATTGTCTCAGCAAGGATAAGTACTCAATTTTCTACAACAGCAGGTAAAAGAAACTGCTTCTTGTCTTCATTATTGAAAAAAATTCTGTTAAATTCTTATTTGAACATTTTCCTCAGCAACGTTACCATTATTAATTCAATTTAATTTTTTCTTACAATTATGTGATTAATATTATATTTGCATTTGTTGGGGCGTAGGACGAAGAATGTTAGAAAATAATCTCTAATATTCATGTTTGAAAAAAATCCAATTGTTCTGTACTACACTTGTTATATTTCACATCTTTATTCTTATAATGACTTGCTTTTCTTTCAACTAGAATGTGATACGAAAAACTAAGTTAAACTAATTAATTCACCAAGTACTGTAGTAAAACTGTCCTAGTTGTTATTTCAATTTCCAGGTCGGTCATATCTTATAAGGTTTTTTCCAAGTTCAGATATTCGCAGGAGTTTTAATGGCAAATGGAGCATCTATTAGTGTTCAATCTATTTGTTGTACTGTACAGAAAGGCGCTGAAACTGTAGAAAGTGTTGTACTTAGGTTATTTCTCTCATGATTAAATGAAAAATCTCTTTCTTATATAGGAACGTAAATATTTTGAGGCCTATAAGAAACTGGATTTTCTCAGATAGGCTCACTATTTGACTGATAACGACTCAATTATCTCTTTATAATCAACAGGAGTGATCATAGATTTATAAAAAGCTCACAGTTGAAGCTTCAAACTTGTTAAAGTTTTTTTTAAGTTCTATGTGCAACATTCTTTTTTTTTTTTTTTTTTTGTTTATTTTTTTGCCAAACATTTTTCGCTTTAAAGTTATAAAAAAGAATAGAACTTGTGAGGAATACGATGGCCAAAGTAAGCATGAAGTAAATATATTTGCCTAAATTTCAGATTAGTTCTATGCCAGACTAGCTACAATTGTTTATTTTGTGCAATTAGTTTTTATAATTTAATTCATTCTTCTTGTGATACTCTTAGCGCTATTAGTTTAAAACTTTAAATCTTGCTTTTTTTTCTCTGCATCCCATTACTTTAAAAACATAAAAAAACGTTTTGCACAGTTCTGCCACAACTCTATTTTGGCAAGCGTAAGTTTTGAAAATTATAGCACAACATGTAGACAAGTAGTACTGCAATCTACATTGTATGCTGCGATCTACTAAATAATCAATTGTATCAAAGGTGTTGCTGTATAGATTCAAACGATTAAGAAACTTTCCAATTGTTTGAACTAATATTTATGCGTTGGAAAATGAGAATAATTGAAAAAAAAAATCCCTTCCAAGAAAATGGTCTCTTTAGTCTGAAAAACTCAAAAAATTGTGAAAATTACGAAAAAGCGGAAAAATGAAGGGTGTTTGAGCACCATCTTCCATTAAGAATAGGGAGCTGAAATTTTAGGGGAGTGATCTCATACATAAATGTAAAAAAAGTAGGGTGCGCCTTGGTCCGTATCAAAAAAAATTTTTTTTTTGAACCACCTACTGTTATAGCTTAAATGAAAAATGATCAAATAAGCTTTGTGCTGAACTATATTTGAAGTTAAAAACGTAAATAAAGCACAAATAAGGTAGAAAGTACAGCAAATAGCTATTTCAAGGCACAATGGAGCCGCTTTCTCAGTGCAGGAAGCTCAATGTCATAACATTTAAAGTGCAATACAAGTCCCATTTCTGCACAGCCTGAAATTTCAATGACTTTAGATCCACGTCTCTGCAAGCTGAGTTGAAAATAAATTCAAAAATCTATTTAGTAGTTAAATTTGTTTTTATAAGTAACTATAGCACACAATTACACTTAATGCATTTCATAACTAACACTGCAAGTTATGTATCAATCAAGCATGCCAACTACCATTAATTTTCGCTTGCAAATTCGTCATTTTAAAATCAAAAGTCAGACAGAATTCAAGTTTACCATTTAATGGATGTCACGTGTTTGCTGCCATTTTAATCCATAGGAATGGTTAAAGTTTTAGAAAGGGGGCAATTTGGGGCTCTGACTGGAACGAGTAATGCATTTGAACAATTTATTATGCCCCAACATCAAATTGGTTACACTGTCAGAATTGATCAATTTCAATGAAGCAGAGTCTGGTTTAGTTAGGTGTGTTCCGCCAATCACCTGACAGGGATTAAATGATGGAATCTATTAGTAAGTAAATGTTTAAAATGACACACAAGTGAAATATGTTAAAAGGATGATTCTATTTATTTAAGGATATGATGTAGAGTAATTGATTTAAATAAAAGTTTAATGCAGTACAGAGTTAAAGTTTAATGAAGAACCAAAAGTTTTATATTGTCTAATATCTTATAACAATACTGCAATAATTGAACTGTTGTTTTTGCAGAATAAGTCTGGCAGCCGAGTTTCCAATTTAAAGCTGTAAAATGCACAGCAAAAAACTGTAAAACTTGGAGTTTTGCAGTTTCTAACGGTAAAGCAAGCAATTTTACTGTTTTATTCATGTGTACATTCCTGATGTAACATGAAAAAAAAAATCTATAAAAATTTAAAAATCTCACCATTCTCTTCCATCAAAGTTGGATAGAGCCGGAACAGATCAATTGGGGCTTGGTGACTCGATAAGTAAAGGGCTATTCACATTTCGTCCGAATGAAGTGGTTTTTGGGACGTGACGGACGGTGGTGAAAAATTTCGAGCATTCGCTGTAGCTCCGCCCGAAATTCACGTGACGGTATTCACCCGCAAGAAAAAAAGATCCCGCACCTGTCTAGAGTCAATGAAATCGTTGCCAAAAACGCGGACGGCTCACGGAGAAGACGACATCCAGCATTCTAGAACGGTGACGGAAGCCGATGATTCGGCTTGCTGTCATGCCAACGGATTCCTAAAACCAGTTTCACAGCGAAAAATTTAGTTTGGAGGCTGGAACGGTTGTAGTGTGAATAGCCCTTAAGGCTTCAGGTTCGAAACCGGAGGGTCCCGGGCCCGAAAGCAGAATACTGCTAAATCGGCGACGTACGTCGCAGAACAGACATCGGGGCTGCAGAACAATTGTATTCAAAATCAAGCAACCAAAAAAAAAAAAGTTATAGTTCGAAAGAAAAAAAAAAAAACACGTTTCGCTCGTAGCCCATGTCTCGCAGAGCAGCAGGCAATAATGTCGGCGCCGTAATGGCAGGCTACCGACATTATTTCCTGCTTGTCGACTTATCGTGCTATCGACTTATATGGCAGTGCCATATAGACCACAGTAGACGTGCGGCCGACTTGACTTGAGCTTCTGAGGATTTCCCTGTTTTTCCGCAGAACTTCAGTGATGACACTTGCGCAGGCTTCGTTTGAAGTTCTGCAGTCCTTCTTATTTGGACAACAGAACTTTAGCTACGAAACTTGCAGTACACATTCGTTATTCAAATAATGTTTCCAACGATTATTTTTTTCCGCATGAGAATCGCGGGGACGCAAACTTAGTCTGAAATTCTGCGAGCCTTCACATTTTGGCCGCAGATCTTAAGTGACGAAGCTTGCGGTTGGTACACAAATCAGTTCTTCAAATTATGTTTGAAACAATTTTTTCGCAAGAGAGTCGCAGGGGAGCAGATTTTCAATTGAAGTTTTGCAGTTCTTCACATTTTATCCGCAGAACTTCAGTGACGACACTTTGTTTTTCTATTAGATATTCAGTTATGTTTAAAACCATGTTTCCTCATGAGGGAATCGCGGGGACGCAAGCTTCACTTGAAATTCTTCGGCCTTTCACATTTTGGCAGCAGAACTTCAGTGACGAAGTACAAATAGTTTTTCAAATTATGTTTAAAACAATTAATTCTTCCGCGTTAAAGAGTCGCGGGGAGCGGGATTCGTTTGAAGTTCTGCGGGGGGGGGCTACACATTTTATACACAGAACTTCAGTGACGAAACTTGCAGTACAAACTATAGTTATTCAAATTATGTTTTAAACAATTAATTTTTCCGTGTTAAAGAATCGCGGGAAAACGGGCTTCGTTTGAAATTCTGCGGGCCTACACATTTTATCCGCAGAACTTCAGTGACGAAACTTGCGGTACAAATTAGGTATTCGACAATGTTGAAAACATTTTTTCCTCGTGAGAGAATCGCGGGAGGGGGGGGGGGGTACTCGCTTAAAGTTTCGCGATCTTTCACATTTTGGCGACGAAACTTGCAGTGTATATTAGTTATTAAAATGATGTTTAAAACTATTAACTCTTCCTGTTGAGAGAATCGAGTTGCGCAGGCTTCTTTTAAAGTTCAACGGGCTTTCACATTTTGGGCACAGAACGTCAGCAACGAAACTTCCAGAACAAATTAGCTTTTCAAATTTTCTTTGAAACAATAAATCGTTACTCATCAATAAATGGCGGGGGGGGGGGGGGGTTCCCTTGAAGTTCTCTTTGCGTTTTGACCGCAGAACTGCTGTGACGAATCTTACAGAAAAAATTAAGATTTCAAATAATTTTTCCTGCGGAAGAATCGAGGGGACACAAGCTACGTCTGTAGTTCTGCTGGCCTTATCATTTTGACCGCAAATTAGTTATTCAGAGTGTATTAAAAACAATTTTCCGGTGAGAGAATCGGGGGGCAAAGCTTTGTTTAAAGTTCTGCAGCATTTCACATATTGCCACAGAATTTCACTTACGGAGCTCGCAGTGAAAATTATTTATTCAAATGATGTTTAAAACAATTTTTTCGCGTAAGAGAAACGCGGGGTGAAGCTCCTTTCAAGTTTTTCGGGATTTCACATTTTGGCCGCAGAATTTCTGACGGAGCTTGAAGTAAAAATAGTCATTCAAATTATTTCAAAACAATTTTTCCGCTTGAGAGAATCGCGGGGACGAAGTAATTATATTTGAAACAATTAACTTCAGGGTAAAATTAGGAAAATAGGTGTAATCCAAGCCCCCCCCCCTCCCCCAATTCGGAAAAATGTTATAACATTTACTCTGCGATCTGGAAATTAGTTAACGTCCCAATACCGAGCTTGAAATTTTTGAACTTGAGTTTTTTTAACTGAATTTCTGAACCAATGATGAAGTGAACAAGTCTTTCAAAGAAGGGTGAAACTGACTAAAGAATCTGAAACGAATATGATTGAAATTTGGACAATCGCGAGGCAATCTCCATTGTATATGCAATACTGTCTGATTGACATTACGGTGTGTTACAAAAGGGCAAAACAGATGTCTATGAGTAAATCTGGTGTGGCCCAAAGAAAGAGGTATTACAACTTATTTTCTGGTGATTTTTGATGACTTGAAACATTCGTCGAAGGCTGACAACAGTGCAAAAAATTTCGCGACTCTCTATTCCAGTTCTAAAAAAAAAAAAAAAAGAAAAGAAAACACACACACACACACACACACGCACGCACGCACGCACACACACACACACAAAAAAAAAGCAGTAAGTACGCAAGCATATATCGCTCATGGGATGCAATAGTGGCACAACTGAAAAATACGTGTTTTGAGATAAACGGGTTTAAAGTTTTCATTGCTATGGGAAATGAATAAGAAACGCTTTAATATGCTGCCTTCTTACGGCCTAATATTGAATTATGCCAGTATTGCGGCTCAAAATAATGTATTTTTCCTATTTATACCTGTCCTTTGTTAAAAACGCGTGTTTTTTGAGTTGTGCCACTATTGCATTCCATGAGCGATATGGGTCATTCCAATGAAAATGGTACAAATCATGTCCGAGACTTTAGAATTTTTTTAAATCAATTTTAATTACTACCACCCATTAAGTGTATTTTTTATTGGTTCTCCATTTAATTTTGTGCCATCAAGTATCAGTTGATTAGGTATAATCCAGTTAGAAAGGCCACAACAAAAATTATCTTTATCAGAAGAGGGAGAAAATGACGTGTCCCAGCTTCAAATTGCTAGAATTTTCAATGTGATTTAAAATTAAACTGAAATGTAACAACAAAATAAATGACACTGCAGTGCACAAAATATGCTTCTGACACCATTTCTGCAGTTTATTACGCAAATGAAAAAAAAAATTCCCCAAAAAACACTATTCTATGTTTTTTTATGTTTCGAATTGTCTACTCTAGTCCGTGGTTCAGCTCCAGAATTGTTGCTAGAAATCAAGTTTCGCAGTAAAAATTCTGGCACGAAAGAAAATACCACTTTTTCGTAAAATTATGCTTAGTAATTACGAGAAAAAAAGTTCTGGAACTAACTGCTGCAGTTAAGTTCGAAAATTGAAATTAAATGAGGAACTGTATCATCTTTGCGAAGGAACATGCTTCTTTTATCGTTGCATCGTCCAGCAACTCGGAACCAATCATAGACAAGGAAAATGTAAACATGAGCTCCGCTTTAATCTCGTCTACTCGATTCCACGTAAAAGCAATGGTGTTGCTGCGGTAAATACGGGTTTGATGAGTTGTAAAATTCATTATGGACGGTAATTTAGAGGATGAATTTCATACAATAACGGACGAAACATGGTCGACAATTTTATTTTACGCTGAATACTAGAATAAATTGAACTGCAGCTCCGAAAAATGTATTACGGAACGGTTTCAGTTTTTTCTGTAGGTTGGCTACCTTTCGGCTTGGCGACATTTCTTTCGACGCCGAGCCGTGCTCACGCGTGGTTTTCTTAAACAGCTGTAAAACTTCAGCTGGTAGTCTGAGAGCAACTGGTTCTCCGTGAGAATTTTGTAATATAATTATGGGAGTTAGTTTTTATGAAAGGTATTGCCACCTGGAGTATGAAATCGGATGTAACCACCCCCTAAAATAGTGCAGGGGGGCGGCTTAAGTTACAAAAAATTGATTCACTAAAATACCCATATCTTCATTATGTCTTGATTTGTAATCGGTCCTCAAGGCTTAAAATGATTAAATACAATGGATAACAACATTTTGAAGCATAAACGACTCTATTCAAATTGTTGACACGTGTTTCGAAGCTATTAAGAAGTCTTTTCTCAATGTAAAAGAGGAGAGTTCATGAATGAAAAGTCATCCGACTCTGGATGTTTTTTTCATTGAATAAGGGCTACATGTAATCAAGCCTGTCATTTGGACAATCATGTGGGTCCTACTCCCCCCCCCCCTAAGTTTCGAAACAAAATGTGAATGCACATTTTCTGAACGTAATTATCCTTTTACCTATATTATGTATTTAATTTGTTCTTTTTGCCCAAGCCTATAATTTAGGGGAGGGGAGGAAAATAAAAATCAATATATTTTGGTATATTTAGCCCTCGCAAAGAATTAATTATAAAATTTTTTTTCAGTCTGTAAAGACTCCTTCATTCTTTACGCCACTAGTTACAACCAGGCCTGTCATTTCAATTTTTTTCCACCGAGGGGGGGGGGGGGGGGATGGACAGGCCCTTTTTTCCAAATTCTTTTCAGGAGCTGTAGGAGTGTGTACAGAAATTTTGGTCTGGCCAAAAATGGCTGCCCCCTCCCCACCTTAATTTTTACCCCCTGCACATACTTCCCTCCTTATTTAACGATTTTCAATTTTAGGCTAGCTTTTTTAACATCAGGGTGTATATTCCCAACCGGTTTTTTTTACAAAATGACAGAAAAATTTAAAGCTCGAAAATAAAAAGCTTTTTTCTAGACTAACAGGTGTATTCACCTCCTTTGTGCACGCCCCTATTCAAGAAAGTATAGAAAAGGGGATAAAATGTTGTATACTCAAAGTAAATTTGATAGGAAAACAACAAAGAACACACTTATACGTAAAAATGTTTTTTACATATAAGTGGGAGCGACAAAAGACAACAAAATTTTTCAAAGTAATGGGGTGGACGGGGGCAGTTTAACCCCCTCTAAACGATGGGTCAAGGCAAAGGGGCAAATTCAATACATATTGTGAAAAAGGTAAATACACACAAATTTGCATTCACATTTTGTTTCAAAACTTGGGAGGGGGGACCTCCCCCCCCCGATTGGCCAAATGACCGAATTAATTACAAGGAGCCCCTATTCAACGAAAAAAACATCCTTAGCCGGCAGACTTTACGTTTATAAACTCTCATCTTTTACATTGAAAAAGAGCTCTTAATAGCTTAGAAACACGTGTCAACAATTTGAATTGAGACTTTTATACCTCAAATTTTTATAAGGTGGAATTAAGCATTTTAAGGTTTCAAAACCGGTTATAAATCAAGAAATAATGAAGATATGGGAATTTTAGCAAATCCATTTGTTGTAACTTTAATAGCCCCCTGCACTATTTTTGGGGGTGACAACATCCAAATTTGTGCTCCTGGTGCAAATACCTTTCAGAAAAACTAACTCTAATAGTTGCATCACAAAAACCGCGCGAAAATAAAAATTTGACCAGTTGCTCCTTCATTATGGAACAAAGTTTCGCAAAAAACTTTTTCTATAGCTTCAATAAACCCAGGGTTGGTGCAATTTTTCTTTCTTTTTTTTTTTTTTTTTGATAACTCGTCTTGTATATAAGAAATATGGATCATTGATTTTCTTATCAGTTTGTCAGGCAGAAAATGTGAAAAACTGTGTTTATAAAGTACAACTAAATACTACCTTATTAAAAAAAGATGCTGAAAACAAAATTATTATTACAGTTCGAAAAACAACAATTTCTCAATAAATGTATGCTTAGTTTTATTCTTGTAAGGTTTTATGATAAGATTCTAAAGAAAATGTTTTTATTAACACTGAATATTAAAAACGGAAATATTAAAAGAAGTAAATTTCTGTTCATTGTAAATCTTCTACAGTATAAATACATTTGTTACGGTTTCTCGATGAACACAAAATAGGATGTTGAGTCCTTGAGGGAAAAATCAAGTCAATTCCTCTGCTCTATGGCAGCTGCTTGCTCTCAAATATTAGTTATCATTTCGGAAATTTATTCGAAGCAGGCTCTTTGATATTTGGGAAAAGTTTTGGCTTTAATTGTAATGTGCTTAGCCCCCGTTTATACTCAGTTCTACTCGGGGGTCTTTTTGCAGTAAATCGTTTGAAAAGTAAGTGAATACTAACCTGTGTGAACGAAATTAAATATGAAAATAATAAAACTTGTAGCACATACTCATTTTTCAAGATATTTAGAAGAACGAAAGAGGATTGTTGGGAACTGAAGTGAAGTGATTATTTAATTGAACTCAATGAGCGTGCAAGAAAATAAAAAATCGTCTGCACGCTTAGTAAAAATTAGTTTGACAAAGTTTTTGAAAGTTGTTCTTAAGATTTTATTTGGCTCTGTAGTTTTCGAGTAGTTTTGCTAAAATAAAAGTGTTTTATTTGTAAAAAATGGCCATCTTTATTGTTCTAACATCGAGCATCGCATAGATGCAGTCCTGCCGAAGCACTTGATTTTTTAGAACTTTGTTTTAACTCAACATATTTGGCGTCCGTGATACAGGACCGATGATTCGAATTTGAGTAAAGATGGATATAGCTACTTTGAAAACTCATAGAAAAGGGCTGAGGACGTCTTTTACCCTCAGTATGAAGAAAATTGAAGCTGAACTTAAGAAAGAAGTTACAGATTTGAACGAAATTATAGTCTTAAAAAATCAGATTTCTGACAAATTCAAGAGGCTAGATGATTGCCAAAATGCAGTATCTGAGCTATTATTGCAAGAAGAAAATGGCGAAGAGGCATATTTCAAAGATTATGAAGAAGCAGAAGATTATCGGGACAAATATATTCAAATATGTTCTCTTCTTGATTTGAATTTGAAAACAGTTCAGAATAGTGAAAATAGTAAACGAAAATTTAAGTTGCCGACGATTGAGCTTAAAAAGTTTAGCGGCGAAGCAAGAGAATTTTTGAAATTTTGGAGCCAATTTAAGAAAATTCACGAGGACAGTTGCATTGATGACGAAGATAAAATGCAGTATTTAATCCAATCCATGGAACCTGGTTCCAAGGCGGAAAGATTGGTATTGAGTTTTCCTGCTGCTGGAGAAAACTATGAAAAAGCAATACATCAGTTGAGAGAAAGATTTGGCCGGGATGATCTTCTGGTGCAAATTTATGTAAGAGACTTATTGGGTCTTGTCATGAAGAATGCCACTGCTGGAAGAAGTAAAACTGATCTTCCATCACTCTATGACGAATTAGAAGGAAAGCTTCGGGCTTTAGAAAGTCTTGGACGGACAAAAGAAAAGTATGGAGATTTTTTGACACCTCTGGTCGAGAGTTGCCTTCCAGAAGAAGTTTTAATAACTTGGGAAAGAAGCCGAAATCATGATTTTACAAGCTCTCGCAGTTTAGAGCAGCTAATGAACTTTCTTCGCCAAGAGGTCAACGGTGAAGAAATGGTTCGTCTTGCAAGAACTGGTTTTGGCGCCAACACAAATTTTCGAAAACGAGATCCCGAAATTGAGAAGCAAGCCAATATAGCGACAGCTGCAGCTTTAGTAAGTGCTGAAAAAGAAGGTAAGCAATTCCAAAATTGCATTTTTTGTAATAAGAGTCATCCAAGTCAAAATTGTTTCAGTGCAAAAAAAATGACCTTGGATGAAAAACAAAAAATATTGGTTAAAAAGGGGGCTTGTTTTACCTGTTTAAAATTAAATCATATGAGTAAATATTGTAATGTAAAAAAAGAGTTAAAATGTAATTTTTGTGGAAAACCTCATTATTTTATAATGTGTTCAAAGCAAGAAACCAAAAGCGGTGACTCTAAAGATGTAATAATTTCGAAGTCAGAAAACTCTCTCTCCAATTTTGATAAAAACCAAATTGTATTTTTGCAAACTCTCTGTGTTCGAATTAAATGCAAGTGGGAAAAAAAATAATTCGCACTTTGGCAGATTCGGGAAGTCAAAGTAGTTACGTAAGTGAGAAAATTTTGAGTGAGCTGAAGGCAAAACCACTGCGTGAAGAAACAATAATTCACTCATTATTTGGGGGGGAGGAAACGAACCCAAAGCGGCATAAGATATACACTGACGAAGTGAGTGGTTTAAAGGGGTCTTATGTTTGCAGTTTTGAAGCTCTTTCTGAAAAGAGAATTTGTAGTTCAATACCAAAAATTAGCAATCCTTATATTTTGAATGAATTAAAGAAAAGGAATATTGAAGTTTCTGATTCCCTTTGTAACCTGAAAGAAATTGATCTTTTAATAGGGGCAGATGTTTTAGGAAAATTGCTGACTGGGCGTTCAGTAGAGTTAGATTCTGGCCTCACTGCGGTAGAAATGAAGATTGGGTGGACTGTTATAGGTAAACAAAACACTTATGATAAAGATGGTGTTTTCCAAACTTTATCGATGCATGTTAAAAATATTCCTATAAATGAATTGTGGGAGGTAGAAAGCATAGGCATATCAGACCCCACTTCCAGTGCAAATGATAAAACATGCATAGAAGAATATTTAACTGAATTTGAAGATAAATTAAAAATTCTTCCTGACGGGAGATACGAAGTAAAGCTTCCGTGGAAGCATGATTTTTCGAACTTATCAGACAATAAGGATTTAGCCTGGAGACGACATGAAAAAGTTGTAAATAAGTTGAAATGCAGTAATGTTCTTGAGGATTACCAAAAGGTATTTAAGGAATGGGAAGATTTAAATATCATTGAACGTGTGCCAGACTCGGAGTTGGACAACAAATGCCATTATCTACCACATAGACCTGTTTTTAAAATAGATAGTAAAACCACAAAAATTCGACCGGTTTTTGATGCTTCAGCATCTCTGAGGGGTAAGACTTCTTTAAACGAAAACCTTTATAAAGGAGTAAACCTTATTAAATTAATACCAGACATTATTGACAGATTTAGATTATATCCTATTGGGTTGAGTGCAGACATAGAAAAGGCATTTTTGATGCTGTCTGTTGCTCCTGAAGACAGGGATTTTCTTCGATTTTTTTATCCATGCGAAGAAGGTCCGCTGATTTACAAACACTGCAGGGCCGTGTTTGGAGTAACATCGAGCCCATTTTTGCTCAATGCGTCTATTGCTCATCTTCTGGAAAATTGCCCTGTTGAATATTATGAGATTGCACAGAAGTTAAAATGTTCTTTTTTTGTGGACAATTGTGTAACAGGAGTGCATAATATCGAAGATGAGGTGAAGTTTGTTGAACAATCACAACTCATAATGTCAAAGGGATGTTTTAACTTGCGTGAGTTTGAGAGCAATGTAGCTTGTGAAAATGTTACTAAGCATTCAGGGGACACGTCCGTTTTAGGAATTTTATGGAATTTGGATAATGATACTCTAAGATGCAATATAAATATTGAAGCATTAACTCATGAAACAAAAATTACAAAGCGTTCGATTTTATCTATTGTCCAAAGGATTTTTGACCCCATCGGTTTTTTAAGTCCTACTACATTGCTTCCTAAACTTATATTGCAAGACGCTTGGAAGTTAAAACATCCCTGGGATGCAGAATTACCTCCTGAAATTGTAAATAAATTTTTGAAATGGTTCAAGGATATTTTACTGTTAAATAGTGTAAGTTTGCCTCGTTACATGGTAACTAATTCCACAACAGAACTACATGTATTTGTGGATGCTTGTAAAGGGGCTTATGCTGCGTGCGTCTACGCTCGATCAATAGTGGAAAATGAAGTTAAAATATATCTTGTAAGGGCTAAATGTCGAGTCGCTCCAGTAAAACCTTTGAGTACTCCTCGATTAGAACTCATGGCTTGCTGCATAGGTGCTAGACTTTTGAATTCGATACTAAAGGCACTTGATTTTCCAAACTTCAAGATCTCACTTTGGTCAGATTCAAGTGTCGCTCTTTGGTGGATCAAACGTCTGGAAAATTGGTCAGTTTTTGTTAATAATAGAGTAAAAGAAATCCGGAAACTGACTCAGCCTGAGTTGTGGAAACATATTCCTGGAACAATGAACATAGCTGATCTACTGTCGCGAGGATGCACTCCTAGACAATTTCTTAACTCCAAATGGTGGGAAGGACCGACTTGGCTGAAAAATGCGCCAGAAATGTGGCCAACAAGTGAAGTAGATTGTGAGCCAAAAGAAGTCGACGCGGAAAGAAAACGAGTAAAAGTTACCACTATTGATCTGAATCAGGACGCACCGCTTTGGCCTCCAATGAAAGCTTCTAAATATGAAAAGCTTATAAATGTATTTGGTTGGGTTTTAAGATTTGTAAACAATTGTAGAAGACCTAATAAGTGTAAAGATTCTGAACTAACTGTAGTTGAAATTGAAAATTCTGAAAAATGTTTAATTCGTTTAGTGCAAAGCTTTTATTTTTCTAAAGAAAAAATACTGAATGGTATGCGTGTATTTAAAGATAAGGACGAAATATTGAGAGTAACTACTAGGATAACTTATCGAGAGGATGATAAGTCATTTTTGAGTCCTATTTTGTTGCCAGACAAATGTGAATTTTCAAGGCTTTTGATTGAATCTATACATCGGAAAAATTGTCACGCTGGGATTTTAATGATGTTATGTATTCTAAGGGAAAATTTTTGGATTTTAAAAGCACGTAAAACTGTAAAAAATGTCTTAAATGATTGTGTAAGATGTAAACGTTTCAAAACAAAGTCGTTGATGAGCGAACCACCACCTTTACCACCAGATCGTGTAACAGATTCAGTTGCGTTCGAGGTAGTTGGAACCGATTTCGCAGGACTATTGTTTTTAAAATCAGGAGAAAAGGTTTGGATCGCCTTGTTCACATGTGCAGTATATCGCGCAGTTCACTTGGAGTTAGTGGGTTCTTTATCTGCTGATACGTTTTTGTTAGCACTTAGACGCTTTATAGCAAGACGTGGAAGACCAAGCACAATTTATTCGGACAATGGAACTAACTTTAGGGGAACATATAACGAATTTTCTAAATTAGATTGGGCTAAAATTGTAAGAGAAACTTCCACACAAAAGATTTTTTGGAAATTTATCCCACCCACTGCCGCGTGGTGGGGAGGCTGGTGGGAGAGGTTGGTTCGTGTTGTTAAAGACTTGTTAAAACGAACTCTTGGCAAATCTGTATTAAATTACGAAGAACTGAGCACGTTACTATGTGACTGTGAATTAGTTATAAATTCAAGGCCTTTAACATATGTGTCTGAAAATCCTCAGGAATTGATTCCTCTCACACCTGCAATGTTTCTCATTGAAAACCGTCGCTCGGATGTTGCAGACATTGACCAAGTGGACATGCAAAGCCTAAAAAAGAGAATAAGGTATAGATATAAGCTGTTCAATGATTTAAGGCAGCGCTTCAGAAAAGAATATTTAGGCCAGTTAATTCAGAAACACAATGAGAAACCAACCAGAGAGCCAAGAGTTGGCGAAATTGTTTTAATTGGCGACGATAATAAAAAACGCGTGTTTTGGTCTTTGGCAAGAATTATTCAATTGATTCCTGGGCGAGATAAAAGGGTTCGCGCTGTGCGGCTCAAAACTCAAAATGGAATTTTTGTTCGTCCAGTGGAACGCGTTTACCCATTGGAGATTCAAACTGGTGATGAGGAGCTTGTAATAGCCGGCAAAGACATGTGTGAGAAGGGGTCAAGTCCTGAGGAAGATGTTCAGAAGAACTCTGCTGTTGAAGAATGCTTCCCTGATATAGTTGTGGAAAAATATACTAGATCTGGAAGGTGCGTAAAGGCACCAAAACGACTTGACCTGTTAAATAATCAGTGTTACATGTTTGAGACCCTTCCCAGAGTCTTAAAGGGGGGAGTTATGTTGGGAACTGAAGTGAAGTGATTATTTAATTAAACTCAATGAGCGTGCAAGAAAATAAAAAATCGTCTGCGCGCTCAGTAAAATTAGTTTGACAAAAGTTCTGAAAGTTGTTCTTAAGATTTTATTTTGGCTCTGTAGTTTTGTGTGGTATTTGCTAAAATAAAAGTGTTTTATTTGTAAAAAATGGCCATCTTTATTATTCTATCATCAAGCATCGCATAGATGCAGTCCTGCTGAAGAACTTGATTTTTTTTGAACTTTGTTTTAACTCAACACAAGTGATCTTTATTTTCATTTAAAAAAGTAAGCAATGCAGTTTTGAATTTAAAAGAAAAAAGCTGGGCAACTTTTGTATCTCTTGGATACTTATTCAGACATTTTGCGATGGTTTCTCCTCTCCTGTTAGATTGTGCAACCCTGCGTACTTTTGTGATTAGGTAGGGGAAAAGTGGATGAACATCGTACGAAGTAACGTTCCTGCCAAACGGCAAACCCTGCAGGCCTTGTTTGGGCCGTCCACGTGCATGATCTGACAGCTGAATGCTTGCTGTTTTGTGAGAGACAATTTAATTTTCGAGCTTTTTTTTCGCTGTGTTTTAGCCTACTTTCCCGTTTAAAAATAGAAGAGAAAGACGAAAAAAGTATTAAAAGTAGCTTAATGCATCTAAAAAATATCGCCAAGTCCAAAAAATATCGCCAAGTTAAAAAAAATATCGCCAAGTCCAAAAAATATCGCCAAGTTAAAAAAATAAAGAGGTAAAATGAATATCGAAAAATTAAAAATTTGAAAGTATGGTATTGAGATGGGGAATTTGTGTGTCGGTCGGTCGGTCGGTCGGTCGTGTCTGTCTGTCCCCCCCCCTAATAACTTTTGAATGAACATTCCG
>JAXGGA010013469.1:0-35134 GCA_038373865.1 Uloborus plumipes | reverse complement strand
TCTTCGACTTAGACGATGTTTCCCTTTTTTGAGTAATAAGGCAGGAATTCAAGTGAAACACGGACGATCGCAACTCACCAATGCAATCGCAAATTCCAAAATTTGGTTTCAAGTGAAACGAATTCACTTGAATTCGACTTACAGTAGCGGTTGCAATATGCGATCGCCTCGAAGCGACTGCAATGGTGTTTCACTTGAATTCGGCCCTAAGAAAGGGGAATTATCATTGATTTGAGTTAGGTTATTTTGCAAAAGTATTTCAACTGAGCTCCGAGGCAATTACCCTTTCCTATTACCCGAGAAAGAGGGAAACGTTGTCAATGTCGGAGGAAAACTTACCAAAGGAGCACTATATGTGACAAGATACATTAAGAATTTGTGTTTTAAAAGATATTTTGAATTAAGAACTTTTGTTTCATCATAAAATTGTCTTTATCCAAGTTCATTTTTGGCCATTAGGTTTGTCATGACTTTTCATAATTTATGGATTGTTGGCATGTATATGTTTCCCCCTTTTTTTTTCTTAGGTAAAAAATATGTTCCGGCAATTGTTTACTCAAAATTTTCAGATGCATGAGACACAGATGGAGGTACACTCTGACGAAGGACCGTCTCGCGTTAAATCTATCAAGGTGAAAAGATCTTCGGAAAATGAACGCAGCGTTACTTTCAGAAATGATTTTTCAACCATCGAAGAAAATAACTTGAGTTCGAAATGTAGAATCCCCACCACAGTTGCATCGCGCAGTGAATCGAATGCGTCAATGACTGATGTGAGAAAAGCGAAGAAAAGCGCTCGAAAAATGGATTTAGAAAGTGTGCTGGACCAAGTTTGTGGGGAGTTACAAGTCAAGACTTTGGAAGACGCTCTTGACTGCACAAAAACCGAAAGCTCTCGACGGAGGCTACATATTACGTCAGCGTACTGCATCAAGCATTATTTTGGAAAACCAGGTCCGAGAAGCTCTGGTCCAAATGAACTGGTCAACTTTTTGAAAGGTGTACCACCTGAAAAGGAAAGCCACAGAGATGAAGATTTCGAGATAGCTAGCAAGATAGAAAAGCCGAAAATTGTCCTGAAATTCACCATCATCTCTGGAAGTGGTTTTAAGCTCAACGAGAAATATCAAAAAGGCAAACTGTTTTGCAAAATTGGGAATACCTCTCAAGCTGACTCATTCCAAAGTACTACGTTGACAAATTACACTGAAAAACCTCATTGGAATGAAGATTTTTATTTTTATGTTAGAGACCCGGACAAGGATGAAATTTCGATTGATGTTAGAGCTGAGTATGATCAAGATCGGAAGACTTCCAGGAAGGAGTCAGGGACACCTTCAAGCACTCTTGCTTGGTTTGGAATAAAAGGAAGCCAAGACAAAGAATTTCCAAGACTTTTAGCAAGTTGCAACGTTTATGTAAGCGAGATCTATTCGGATGGCCTGGAAGAGAAAATACGTGTGAAGAAGGAAAATAGAGTCACGGGAAAATATCTTCACATGAAGGCAAAATTTGGAGTCATTGCAGAGGGGAATAAAATAGAAGTTCTGAAACGCCATTTTTTACTTTTGAAATGCTATATAGAAAATACTTGGAAAGATGAAAGTTATAGTAGCGTGGAAGTTATATCTATTTGGCACCAGATCTTGAATCGAGATGCTTCAACGCTTTTGTATTTACATGGTGTCATCAGTGGCTTAACTGCCCATGAAGATATTATTAGTAGATTTATTATCGTGGTACATTTGAGTGATAAAGATTATCCATTTACCTTTAAATTTCTTTTTGAATTATTGGAAGAATCAGAGGAGTGTTTTTCAAAATATCCTGACCGAATCGTGGAAAGTAACCTCAAATCCATTTATCGAAAAAAAGTTGAAATACTTCACGAGAAATGTTTTGGATTCATTTGTTCTTTACATAGTGCTTATAATTTAGCTGAAAGCAGTTATATTTTTAATGAGTTCGAATACGTACTTAGAATAATATACATGTGTCAAAATGCGATTGGAATTCAATCAGCTCCTATATCAGCCCTTAAATCAGAAGCTAGTTCTTGGTTCGAAAGAAAAGCATTAAAAATCATGGATGCTGTTCCAGAAAATCGAGCAATATATTTGATCGAATTTTTGAACAGAACAACAAAATTTCAACAGGTGGCTGATGAAGTGCTTAGGAAATTCGACAGAGGTGTATCTTATACGGGTTTGACGTATGAATCTTTTGACACTGCTCTAGTGGAGGCTTTAGAGTCTCATGTACGAGAATACGTCAGAACGACTTCGGAATCAAACATAAATGATGAAAAAATAAACGAACAGATTGAGTTGTATTCTGAATTTCAGGAAATGTTGAATTATATAACACAGACAGTCGATATACCTTTCACAAAATTGAGGATCTCGAAGTTCAGAGACTGGTTTGGTCGTCCTGTCATTATGAAATGGTTTGAAAAAAATCAAATGGATGCTGAGGAAAAAATAAGAATAGCAGTTGAAGCTGATGATTTGGTTGTTGACTTTGAAAAATCGGAAAAAATAAGTTCCTCAGCAAAGGCGGTGGAGGGAATTTTGAAAGATACATTGATTGATTTGTATGTTTTAGTTTCGAATCCTCGTTCGTCGAGGTGTGACGTGCTTTTTGCTGAAGGATTCTGCGCATGCTGCTTGCTGTATGTTCAACGTATTATAGAGCTGGTAAATACTGACGACTTATATCATAAATTTCACGAAAATGGCACTTTGATAGTTTGCATTGCTATCAACAATATATGGTCTTTTGCTGCATTTGCGGAAAAGACTGTCAAAGAGACTCTCGAAAAATGGCCACTGGAGAGAGAAGACATCAAAGTGACACTCAATAATTACTGCGAACAAATGTGCAATGCACTGTCCGAGATTGCTTTGGCAGACATCAGACCACACATCGAAAGAATAATCACTTCTGAGCCAAAAAATAGTGTAAGATATTTGAACAAGTACAGCTTCCTGATGACTAACTTCTTTTGGAAGGAAACTTTTTCTGTTCTAGTGGAGGATGTCTTCTTGATGTTCCAGAAGCAATTGTGGGGATATATTCTAGCAGAACTGAGTCAAATCACTGGCGAAATATGTGATGCTACGATCGTTGATAGTTCTGAAGCTGATAGTTCGGGGAATGATAAATCGGCAGTGTATAGTTTGATAGCTGAAGGCAAAGTCGAGAGAGCGGAGGTTTGCACCTTTCTTCTGCGGATAATGGAGGTTACAGAAAAACTCAGCTACGAGTATTTAGGGAGCGAGTTTTTCAATGATATTTGGACAGAAGAGAGTAAGGATCTGAAGTACAAGCTACAACGTTTCGTGCCTGTGCATTAAAAGTAACGAGTTCCAGATTATTTGAGTAGTGAAGTGTAGGTAACAGTTGATTATGATTTTTTTTTTTAATTTCAGAAATAAAAAAAAATGAAATCATTTTTTTTTTTCCTTTCATTGCTTTTATCAGATATTTTCCCCAAAATTTGTATCATTAATTAAATAATTTTTACTTCACTGTGCACGACTTTTTCTTCACTCAAATTTCGGCCTAAATTTCCATTTTGCTCACCCCCGAATAAATGTTGAAAAGTTTTTCGATCTGTTCACACGTGCCTATGTACTTAGCAAATGTATGGGCTGCCGAAATGCTCATTTTGACCATCCTCAAGCTTTAGAAAGAGCTTTTTACCCGCAATGTTAGCATATTTTAGAATTTATCATCAGTTAACAATTTTTTTTTAATTTTTCTTTTTTTAGCTATTTTTATGAAATATTCATATTTTGCTTTTCAATAGGGAAAATTAGTTAGACTTGCCCCATGGGGATTTTCTCTAAAAAATTAATATTTACGGAAAATTTTAGTCATTGTCAGCACCATGCTAAAATTACGAATGTGAAAATTGGCACTTTTCAGGAGAGCTAAAACACTGAATATAATTTTTTCTATGATTAAAACCTGAGAAGCCTTTTCAATACTGCCAGATTAGGTTACCCCAACGGTAGAATCCGTCTCTTCAAAGTCGCAATATGAGATACCATTAAGTCTTTAGTCAAGTCAAAATACTGAAGTAGATTAGCTTTATAGCCGGAAAGTGCGAGTTGAAGAATGGATAGCTGTCACGTTTTATGGGGAAAATAAGTACGAGGTATTTTGTTGGCTCAGCATAGAAAATAATCATGATATTTTGACTGAAATTTTTTAGCAGATTAGAAGGTAATTAGATTCACACAACCTGATGTTACTGCTGTATCTGAATAAGATTTGGTGCAAATTGAAACTTTTCTCAACCCTCCCGAAATTACCATGCAAAATAGCAGGGTCACCCATATTTAGATTTGAGGCATATAGATTTTTGGACCCATTTCTAATTCTATTTATGCTATTATTTTCAGTTACAATAATGAACTAAATGATGTACTGTTTACATACATTTTTTATTGAGTGCTATATTCTTGTTTCTGGGGTGGTAGTTTCAGTTAAAGTTTATATCGCTGTTCCGGAATAATAATGAATTAGTTTTTAAATAATTTTAATGCTTAATAGCATCACAAAACGAAAATGCATATTGTGAAACAACGAAGTAATTGTATTATGACTTATGGCAGCTGGAGCGTAGTTTGAAGGAACTTTGAAATAATTACTAAAGGTTGAAAGGAGGGGTTAAAATTAAAAATACTTAATTCCAAGTCTAAAAATATAAAACTAAAAAAATATAAGCTATATATAGATATTATATCTCTGCAATTATTTTCAGCCATTTCATTTAGTTTCAGTTCGTATTTCAAATACAAGTTTTTTCCAGGGCTGTGGAGTCAGAATCGGAGTCGAAGAGTCGGAGTCTGATGGATTTTGGACCAAAGGAGTCGGAGTCGCTGAAAAACATGTCGACTCCGACTATTTTGGTTTGGATGACAATTTATGGAGATGAAATCAAGTCTTTAAAACTATCATATACAAATTTTCAGCATCCAATATTCAAATCCTAAGAATCTAGGATCCCTAAAGAACGGGCTTCAAAATGGCGCTTCTGCTTTGTAAAATGAATTGCTAGGTTAAGGCTTACGTTGCAAAAAAGTTTATAATACTCTAAGTCTGAAACGTTAAGAGCTTAAAGTGCATTAAGTTGCTAATACGGTCAAGCATTTTTGTGAATTTGAGCTCATTAGCTTTTGTGTAGCACGCATGCATCCTGTTGATAAAACGCGGTGAAAGTTTTTCTTCCTAGATTTTAAGGTGACATAAAATCTAAACAAACATAATACAAAAGCTCGTACTTCGTAATTTTTTGGCAAAGTAGGGGAATGTGGCGCAAAGTGAAATAGCGGGGCAAAGTGAAATGGTAAAATATTTCCATAGTTTGCAGCTCCGATTCCTGTTAACAAAAAAATCGCTCCAAAGATCAATGAAAAAAATTATATAAGTCATTTTCAAAATTTGATACCTTTATTGTAATATTCGTGATTTTTCAAAAATATTTCTTGTTATTATAAAATTATAAAATTTTTGCAATTAATACTTAAACTATTAATTGAGATCTGCTGATGTCCAGTGAAGTCCTTATTTTCTTTACTTTAGGCATTTTTTGATTTTAAAAGTTCGATGTAATTTGTCAAGTGCATGCGGGGGAAAGTGGATGGGGCAAAGTGAAATATAGTTCATTTCGTTTACTTATTCATTCATTTATTAAATCACATACGTATTGTTTCATTCAAAAATTTATTTGCATTCTTTTACTTAATTATTTATTTATTTCGTCATTAATTCGCTCATTTTCTTATTCGTTCTCTATTTTATTTACTCATTTATTTTTTCCCACATATTAATGAATTCATTTATTCGTATATTTACTTTTTCGTTAATTTTTCATTAATAATTATTTTTTTCTTTTATTTACGCATTTATTTGATGTAAATTACTGTTAACCCTTTAAGCGGTCAATTATTTTACCAGAAATGCTTCCAAAAAAGGCATATTTTTTTATTGCATATAGTTAAGTACCATACTTAACAGAATAAGAATATAAAGAATTTTTAAATTTTTTTTTTATTTCGTTTTCAATGCTTTTACAATATTTTTAATTTTACAATTTTGGTCACAAAATCCCGAAATATTTGCTTTTTTCAAGTACATTCTGCATGCAGTAATGAATGGTTTACAAATTATGCAAAAATTTCTCTCACACTTACTGTGAAATTTGAGGTTTACAATTTTCCGAACAGTTCGTTAAAACCAGAAAAGGAAATCTGAAAATATCGATGCCCGTACGCCGTACGGGAAAACCAGATGAGGACAATTTCGGGTAGCAGCCAGGGGTGATTGTGAGTTCATGAAAAAATACCTGAAAGTTTTGAAGAGAAGTGCGTGTGGGGGGGGGGGTGCTTTTTTCAAAAAATCAAGGCTCCTATTATTTAAGCACACCTAATTTATATTTGATAATAAATTGTCTTTCATAAACAAACAAGACACATTTCATACATTCGAATAGTTTCAAATAGTTTCTAGTCAAAAACAATAGAATGGCATCTTAACATTTTTGCTCGATGAATATTATTAGTAATTATCGGAAAATTACCGAAAATTTGAAAAAAGAAAATACCGAAGGTGAGAAGACAAAAGCGTAATTAAAAATATTTTATTTCCGGTATTTTCGACCATGAAAATACCAGAAACGATCATGAAAATACCGGAAATCCGGTAAAATACCGGAACACAATCACCCCTGGGTAGCACGTACACCGTACGCAGGCCCGTCGAGAGCCTATGCATTGCATAGGGGCCCGTGAGAGGTCAAGAGGCCCGCGAAGAGGGCCTGAAGAATTAATATCAAACGAAAATTTTCCGTTTTTTTTTTTTAATGGGTTAGCCATTGAGGGTCTAAAATTACTTTCAAATGTTCAACGCTTCACATTAAAAATGAGAAAATTCATTAGTTCCTTTTCTCAGACCCTACTTTCTGCACATCTCACATTACCTTTACCTTTACCTGACATCGTGGAGGGGGGGAGCAAAATAAAAGGCCGTCAACGAAACCCACCCCCTTTTCACTGGCTTTTCGACTTTTCTTGGAACTGGGCTTGGAAAGTTTCGACCTTGGTGTGTGTGACCTTGCAGGCCTGGACTATCCAGGGCGGTTGGTGAACGATTGCTAAGGGCCCTCAAATGAGAAAGAAAGGGGAGAAAATTATGGCATTTTTTTTGGTTTGTAGATTTTGATTTCTTTAACTATTTTTTCTTTTTCTATTGATTAGCTTTGTTAAACTTTTTCCCAAGATGCTTCACATCAGACTTGCTGATTTCACCATTTGTAGCATCCAGTACTTGAATAAAGCCAGGTGGGGCCCCGGAGCAACATTACTTTTAGGGCCCCCTAATCCAGGGTTTCCATCGCAATGAAATTGACTCGTAAACGTAGTATTTCATTGATTTCTATTCTTTATTATAAGTATGTGACTGATTTATCCGTTCTTTCTTGGAGGAGGGGAGCTTACTTAGTATCAGGGCCCCCACATCAATCCGTGAACCCCAGGACCAGATATTGCAATAGGCCCTCGCCCCTACAACACTCCACCATCCTCTAACAACTTATTAATGTTTAGACAGACATTTGGAAATTTAAAAAAGTTTGCTTCATTTATCAAGCAGTGGTCAGAATTTTTTTTGTATTTAACTACAATTACTTCATTAAAAATGTAGTCAACTATAGCTGCAACTTTTTTTTTTTTTTTCAAAAAGTAGCAACTGAGCAAATATTTAGAAAAGTGCCAATTTGAGTCCCAAGTGAATTTTCACTAGTATTTCAATAACTAGTTAAAAAAATAATTTTCCCCAGAAAGAAGATAAGGTTCTGCTTTCATTTCATCTAATGACATCAGAAAAAAAAAATTTTTTTCTTCAGAAAATATTGTTTTTATACATCAAAAATCAGATCGGTAACGTGTCCCCAGTAGCAAAGCTTAGCATGCAAACAAGTCATGCGCACTTGCTAACTTCCCAAAAAGACGCACTTGCACAAAAAACGATTCTATTTTTACCCCTTTGTTAATATTTTACTTCATTTTTGTTTTAATCGATTTCTAATTTTCTAGCTGATGCGAAATAAGCGTGTCCCAAGTTCCACCGTCCGATCTATGTTTAGGCTCCCAAAATCATTTCCTGCACCGATACCACGTGATACTGAGTACCTGCTGTGATGTTTTATCGCATCGTAATTAAAAATTTGCATTTCTGCATCTAAAACTGCAGGTAAGATTTTTTAAAGTAATTTATAAAATGTGTGTCATTTGAGTCATCAGATCGGTAACACGCTTTAAAATGCACAGTTTTTATTATTTTAAAAATTATTTTATATATAAGTATAGTCCTTTATTACAAGTGAAAAAACCACGTGTTTGATTTTGGTTTAGTGCGATCGACTCGGAAATAAAAAATAAACTTTGTCAGTTTGTCAGTTCGGTAACAGTCAGAGCGGTAACATTGAAAAACAGCGAATATGTTACAGAACTAATTCACATGTTCCAGAATTATAAAAAGCAAAAATCATAGGTTTTAGCCATATTGAAGATTTTTGTTCTTAAAAAATGAAAAGCAATGAGTTTTAGTACAATTGCTTCATTTGTGGTTTGTATGACCTAACAATAGAAGTTAGTAAAATAACAAAAATTGACACTGCAGAAATTAAGTTAATTAATTATTATTATTTTATTTGCTTATTTATTTATTTTGGTGCTTCAATTTCTCATAACTATGCTAAATAACTAGATAATAACTAGCATGCTAAATTTGAATTTCTGATCAAGAAATTAAATTTCCTGCAACTAATTAAAGAAAAGCAAGCAGCAGAGTTGTGTGTTGAAAAAGTTGAAGTTGTGTGTTGTTTCAAAACAAAACAAATGTTTTATTCGCTTGGATTTGGTGATCTCATAATTTATTTTATCTAAAAACCTTATCGCTCATTTTTATTTCCAAGAACTGCTTTTTTATAATGAAATTTGATTTTTTAGCCTAATATATATATTTTAATATAATTATCTTAATTCTATGTTAAAAATGCAAGAAAATGATATTATATTTAGAGATGTTAACGAAGACTGAAAGCATAAACTCAAATATGTAACTCAAATTAACATCAGATCTGTAACATTCATCAGATCTGTAACATTCATCAGATCTGTAACGGCTTAAAAGTGAGTAAACTAAGGAGGGGGTAAATAACTTCCTTGACCTCCCCCTTTTATTTTCTTGCATTTAGACCCAATTTAGACTTAAAATCCAATGTTAGTTTTTTTCTGCAAAAAAAAAGTTTTTTTTCAGAAAACTTCGACTTCAAATTGGCACTTTTCTAAATATTGGCTCATGGCCCCTTCTGAGTTTTTAGCAACAATTTTAAATTATATCGCTGTTTACTATTTTTTGCTTTAATTGTTTCGTTCAATGCGTGTGTTTTGCATAACTTTTTCTTCCCTTTGCCTTTTTACACTTATTTTTTTAGAAAAGTGATCTATTTCTTCCCATATTATGGACAACGAGTTCTGTCAGTCGGGTTAAAAGAGTATTCCTAACCGTCAGATAAATGAAAGTGGTAGTTTTACTCTAAAAATAACTTTGTGAAATATGCCACTTTTCAGGAATTTTTCAGATAGTCTGATCTTTTTTTATCTTTGAAAAGAGATCTATTTCTTCCCATAATTTGGACCACGAGTTCTGTCACTAGGATCAAAGGAAGTATTCCTAACTGTTAGATCACATGCAATTGTTAGTTTTATTCTAAAAATAATTTTGCCACATTTCAGGAATTTTTCAGATGTATTTTTTCTCCCTTCCGGTTATTCACTTCCTCTTATCAACAGTCGATTAATGTCAACGATTTGTCGAACCGCAAACCATTATTATTTTGATCAAATGTATAACTTTTTGAGTGTTTTTGATTCTTTTTTTCTCATATTTTTCCGTCTTAATTACTTCATATAAGGTCTCAAAATGCAGAATTTTGTATTTATTTCAAAATTTCTCCCGGGGCACAATCTCCTGGACCCCCTGAATTTGGGAAAATTCCACTCTGAATCACACTTAAAAGAGGTCATTGCACCAATCTTCTCTCTTCTGTTACCCATCCCGTTATTACGTCAAAAAAAACAGCATTATAAACACAAGGAAACACAGGGGCTGTTATCAGCGAAAAAGACACAAAGTAAAAAAAAAAAGTAGGTTTGCTACTTAAGTTTTTGGGAATGCAAAGGGGTCTGTAACAGTTTAGAGCACCTTTAAGTCTAAGTCCGCCCTGGTATCAACTGGTAATGGAGAAAAAAAAGTTGAATGAATTGTGTTTACAATTCATCGGAAAAGTAAGAGCGAATTTTTTCCGAAAAATCTAGGGAGGAGGGGTGGGGAAGAAGCAAAATCTCCGTCAAATCTTTGGTTGCAGCTGCGGCCCTAAAGTTAGAAACTCCTTTAAAAAAAAGAATCGCAAATGTTTTCTTTTCTTTTCTTTCTTTTTATATTTTTTTTATTAAGGAAACTTTTAACTTGAAAATGTTGGTTATTTCTTTTGACAGTATTTACTATAGTTACGTGAAAACCCTATTTATGCAAAAATAATAATAGTGTAACAATAATTACATAAAAATGATCATGTAAAAATTACAAAAACAGTTTTAATTTATATCGTTGTTTACTATTTTTTGCTTTAACTGTGTTTTTATAATTTTAATGAGTGTGTTTTGCATGACTACTTTCCCCCCTTTACCTTTTCACTCTTTTTTTTGGAAAGAGTTCTCCCATATTAGATTTCGAGTTCGATCTCTAGGGTCAAAGGAAGTATTCTTAACCATTAGATCACACAAAATTGTTAGTTTTGCTCCAAAAAATAACTTCGTTAAATCTGCCACATTTCAGCAATTTTTCAGATGTAGTATTTTTTCTCCGTTCCCTCTTCTCTCTTGCTCTTATTCCTAGTCGAATAATGTCAACGATTTGTTGAACCTCAAACCATTTTAATTTTTACCGGATGTATAACTTTTCAAGGGTCTTTGTTTGCCTCTTTTTTTGTCATATTTTTCCGTCTTATTACTTCATATAAGGCTTCAAAATGCCGAATTTTGTATATATTTTTCAAAATTTCTCCCGGGGAACAATCCCCTGGACCCCCTGAAATCGGGACTAGTCTACTCTACACCCCATTTAAAAAGAGGTCATTGCAACATTCTAATACCCATCCCGCTATTAGGCCATGTTATCACTTATCAACGAAAAAGACACACAAAAGCTTTTAAAAATGTTGAATGAATTGTATTTACAATTCATCGGAAAAATAAGAGCGCGAATTTTTCTCTTACGAAAAATCTAGGGAGAGGAGGTGCGGGGGGGGGGGGGGAGCAAAGGCTCCGCCTGCACTCCTAAAAATTAAGGTGAGTATAAATTATGCTACGACCAGCTACCGAATATTTGGTTGCAGCTTCGGCCCTAAAAGTTGAGAACTCCTTAAAAAAAAAAAAATCGCAAATCTTTTCTTTTTTTTTTATTACGAAAACTTTCAGTTAAACAGATAAAATTTTAGTCACGTCCTTTGACAAAATTTATGCTATTTATGTGAAAATAATTGTAGGAAGTTTAAGTAAAGGTTTGGGGGGGGGGCACAAAAAGTTGCATAGGGGCCCATGAAACCTGTCGACGGCCCTGACCGTACGGGCAAACCGCTTAAAGGGTTAATCGTCAAATAGAAAATTTTCATAACAAAAATATTTTGTTTTTCACTTTGCCCCATAATTTTTGAGGTGAAAATTTTCCACATTTCTTTTTAAAATACAAAATAACTGCCAAAGATGAAAAATAATATTTCAACGGAAGTTGTAAAAACAATTTAATTTTCTCTATATACATTGGTTATCAAAAATTAAGGAAAAATCACAAAAATGACGATTACTCAAGAAGTTACTTGTAGATTTTTAAGAAACTTGGCCACATTGTACAACACATAGGAAGGTATAAAACAGCATAAAAAGAAATTACCAGACAATTATGGTACCATAAAAAATAATGCACTTACAAAATGAATAAATTTGAGGTGGCAGTTTGATATTGGGGAAGTACCTTCAAAATGGTATATGATCCCCTCTAACAGCAGTACAGTACGAGCAGCGATGCGTGATGCTGTCAATTATTCGGTCTATCAATTCTACAGGAAGCAAGAGCGACTGATCTTGCAAAGCAGTAGCAAGCGTGGCAAGGGTTTGAGGGGTGGGTTGAGGGCAGTAATATGTCTCCCTAAAGCGTCCCAAACGTGCTTGATAGGATTTTTCATTAATAATTATTTTTTTGTAAATTACTGTTAATCGTCAAATGGAAAATTTTCATAACAAAAATATTTTATTTTTCACTTTGCCCCATAATTTTTTGAAGTGAAAATTTTCCACATTTCTTTTTAAAATACAAAATAACTGCCAAAGATGAAAAATAATATTTCAACGGAAGTTGTAAAAACAATTTTCCTTCTCTATATACATTAGGGTGGAGCGAAAAACAAAAATTTTGGAATTTTATTCTGTAATACCCGGCAAAAGCTGTGCATGCGTAAGTACAATACACATGTAAAATATTATCAAGTTTGAACAACTCTTTTAGGGTCCTACCAGGGCTTGAATTTCTCTAACAATACGAAAAAATGTCAATTTTCAAACAATTTTTGGAAACTATAAATGATCACCATTTTTGCTCTAATACCATTAAAATGCTTCCTTTTAACAATCTTTTCATGCATCGTCAAAATTATTTACATTTTATTCAGTATTAAGTTCGTACATAAACCGTAAAGTTCCGTGAAATTAACCAAAAATCGACTTTTTTTACCATTTTTTGCACATAGCAACAATTCTTCTTTTGTAATCCAGATACTATTTTTTTGCAATGAATGGGCAAAATGCAGCTTTTAGTTGTAAATGCAAAAAGTGAGGGTGTCGTTTTTGCGCTCTCCCAGGCGTTCGGCGCGTAAACACGCTGCTGCTTTGGGGATTTTTGATTGGACACTGAGACGAATTCTTCAGATTGAACTCCAGTTTCATCCCTACAAACTCACACTGGTTCACCAGTTAAGTGATAACGTCTCCTTGAAAGGTGACGTACCGTGGCCGGCCCTCTCTTCCGATTTGACACTCTGTGACTATTTTTTATGGGGGTATCTCAAATCGATCGTTTACAAAGACAAGTCCTGGACCCTGCATCGCCTGGAGAACAACATCCCGCTTGCTATCACCAACATCCCATCAGTCGATATGCTCAAAAGAGTGCAACACATCTAGGGTACATGAGTGCATCATTAACAGGGGCCGTCATTCTTCCCGATGTAGTTTTTAAATCTAACTAATATAAAAATTCAGAATGGGTACCATATCTTATAAAAAGTAGTAAACTGATACATGATGTACTTTTCCCTTAGTTGACTTTTCAAGTCTGCAAGTTTCTCCGCCGCACTCTGTACCAAGCTTATAACATTTCCGATTTACCTAAACATTATTTGTAGCTTGCATTTGTATTTAAGGTGTGTAATACAGTTTTTTAGTTTGTCCAGTCAGAAAAAATTGCCATTGTTTACAGAAGTAGCTATTGTGTGTATAGATAATGCATTTTAATGTTGAAAAGTTCATGGTCGAGTATCATTAAAACACCATACCAGGCCGAAACCCGGGTAGGGCCGGGTACCCAGCTAGTCTCATATAAAGAAAAATCTTAAGCAAACTCTCAAAAGTTTAATAAAACAGTTATGGCTCTGAGCAAAAAATAGTCCTTTACTAGTTTTTGAGGGATTATAACACACATTCTGGGCTTTAATTCCACATTTTGATCAAAAGTTGCTCCTCGATCCCGAACATCATTGTTCGTCCATCAGAACCGGAAGTAATCTGCTGTCAGAGGATATAAGAAATAGAGAAGATATATATTTCTCGAACACATTTTTCAAGATGTATAAAACTTATATTTATGATTTTTAATAAAAATATTGTCAAAAGAAACAATTAGAATCAGTGACGCACTCAGAAATTGCTTTGGGGGAGCTTATCATCGCTGTGATTAAAAACGCAATCCTTAAGGCCCGTTCAAACGACTGTCGTAACTAGCGTTACTTACGTAACTTATGCAAAATACGCTGTAACTCACTTAAGAACTGACCAATCAGAACCTCGCAACGACTTTCGTTTACAAGCGTTGCCAATTTAAATTTTAAAAGGTCGTTTTATTATTATCCGAAGTACAAAATTACCCTGTTTTGTGGGACAATCGCCTGCAAGAATACAAAAAAAAAAAGAGGCCACGATGTATTTTGGATGATGATCGCGGATCGCATGAAGAAAAATGTTAAGTAGCGAAACTGAAGTTTCTCTACTTGCATGTTCCATGAAAAAATAAGATACAGTGCCCGCCACTAAGAAAATCACTGGATTATAAAATCAGACGTGCTATAGAATTAAATCAAGAATACCAGAATCATTACTATATCAAAACATGTTAAAATCATCCTTTAACAAATCATTACCGCCGTTAATCAAGTTTTTCACACGCTCTTTTGTTTGTCAAAAACGCTTTTTCTTGTCTGAATAAAACCATAATTTTCTGTTTATCTTCAAGAAAACAGAGGTTGACAGTTCATATCACTGAGTTTGAGAATAAATCGTTCGCTAGAAAAACGTGCCTAAACATTAAGATTTAAGAATGATTTCTTCTTTCATTATTCTGTTTAACAATGAGTTAATATTTTAAAACCCTTGTATGATTTTAAAAATGTAGGAGTTGTGTTTTAATTAACTGAATTTTAAATAATAGATATTAGCACGTCATTCTCGCAGCGCTGATTGGCTGAACGTAACTCGGCTTTTGTCTGTCGTGTGAACGATGCAGCCGCGGAGTTTACGCTTTTTACGTCAATTGCGTTGTTTATGTATGCCGTTTGAACAGGCCTTAAGAGTTCACGCACAGTTGGAGATCTCCTCTAATTCGTCAAGAAGGTTTCTGCTAACTCCGTTTTTCTTCCGCACGTAGTGATTTCAGGGTCAAGTTAAGTAGCTGTCGAGTATAAATATAAGTGAAAAAACTAAAAAAATAAGCTTTAAGAGTAAATTAAATTAAAAAGAAGATTCAAAACTATTGAATATCCTCTTAGGTTCACGCAGTTCTAATGCATCAACACGAAAATATAGTTTAGCCTTTAGTAATAATAAAATTATCAAATAAATCACTTTCATGTTTGCAAAGAACGTGAATTTTATCTTTTATTCAGAGTTACATATAAACAACTGAAACACTAAAATACATCAGCATGTTAGAGTTACATAAAAACATACCCACATTTGAAACTAATAAAAGCATATTAACCCATTAATGCCCGACATTTTTTTTCCAAAGATATTTTGTATACTGGTTACAAACAGTGTTTAATGGACAGGAAAAATAATGAAAAAAATATTATGTAAAAAATAATTTTTTTATTAAGGAAAGAAAAATCGTCCCTTAAAAGTTACGATAGACTCCAGAGGGTACATACTTTTTTTACTAATTTTTTTTTTCTGCCAACGATATAATATTTAAAAAGACATTTTATAAGAAGAAATAAAATCAGCAATTAACATAAACTGGGAAGTTGGGAATAACTTTGAAAACTTAGCTTTTTTTCTTGAGATTGTGAACGATGTCATTTTTGATAAAGATCATATTAAAACTGCTATAGAACACATTTTACAATGGTTATGTGCTGTAATCTGTTAATAACGAATTGAATCAATACCGAGGTGCTAATTGAACAATTATTTGGTTGAAATGTTCATTTTTGGAGGAATTCAAACCCTTTTTTGGACCGTCCGTAAAAAGGGACGCTAGGCATTAATGGGTTAATTTGAGCCGCAGAGGCAGAATTATATTCAAACATACCCACATTTGAAACTAATAAAAGTGTATTAATTAGAGCCGCAGAGGCCGTAAGGTCTATATAGGGGCCTTAGATCAAATTAAAGTTATTATTCATTTCATTTCATTATGCGCCGAAGGTGCGGGAGGGGCTGATGAGAATGGATGCAGAGTAAAGTTATTGTGGTGTGATTTTATGGTGCGCTTCGTTTAAATAAGGTTGTGATGATGATGTCTTGTCCAAATAAGGTTGTGTTTTATAAAATAAATTACGGATGTTTTAAATGCGTAATTGCAACCAAGGGCTTAAAAATGCTTCTGAAGTAAATCTGAATAAGTACTTCGAACTTTAGAAAAAAGCACGATTTTACAAACCTCTTCTTTTTTAAACGAGCTGGGCTCGGTCGCCAGGTATTTACTATTATGCGTAACAAAATTTGAAGCTTATAAAACAGGAAAAATCAAAGCATAATTTAAATAGCAGAATATCAGACAAAGTAGTTAGTTCTATCATTACTCAAGAGTTTAAATTTGGATAGAATATTTGAATGGTAAACACAAAAAAAAAAATTTATTCGGAGATAAATAAAAAAGCTTTGGAGCATTTGCTAAATAGTCAGTTCAGTTAAATTGCCCAGGTTCAAATTCACAGCCATATTATCAATGCAATTTCTCTATGAAGAAGTGAAAATTAAAATATGAAACACAATCTTCAAACTTATTAAAAATATTTTATTTGAAGAAAAAGTGGAAAACTAAACAATGAAGAGCTATATTTGCTTAACATTTAGTATATTTTCAATAAATAACCACCAATAATTTAATAGCTAAAGTCAACTTTAAAAATAAACATATCTTGGCTCATAATAAAGCTGAAGATGGGTCCGTGTGCCTTTCTTTCTGTGACGCCCGTAAGGTCAAAAACATTCAATCGATTCTCATAAAATTTGGTACAAAATTAGTTTGTAACATGGGGGTTTGCACCTTGAAGAGTTTTTTCAACCTAATTAGATTTAGTTAGATTAGATTTTGTTCTTTCGCAATTCTAATTTTAAGCTCATCATTCACATAAATTTGATAAAATGGCAGAGAAATATTTCCGATTCATTTTCAAATTTTTGTCATTATCCAAGACTTGGAAATTTTCTGCAAAAAATGACGTCAGTTCGAAGTTTCTACTAGAATTATAGTCCATGGGACAGTAGGTTATATTGTTTCATCGGGAAGCAAAAATTTTCTCGATATTAAAATAAGAAATAAAATAACCAGATATAGGGTAAAACATATGAACATTTCAGCTTTCAAGATCGCCTAACTGGAGGATAAAGCAAATCTCAGACAGCATTCAGAGAAGCACACACGAAATATTGGTATGCTTCCAAAAAATTACCATCTAGCTTAAATATTTTAGGAGTTATGAAAATTAAATTACTGGAGGTCTTTAACAGTTCACGAAAATCATTCAAATCTTAAATATAAATCCAAATTTTGCTTGAAATGTACTGAAAGGTGTCTCCAGGTCCGGACACGGAAGCTCAAAATGTTACTCTTCATCATCACATAAATATGAATATGTGACCATTTATTTTTAATTAAAATCAAATGTTTACTTCTATTAACAATTTTAAGCATCAGAGTAGCTATTTTTGCAGTGGATACCCTCCCCTGAAGAATTTTTGCGGTACACATGTATGGCGAACAGTTTATTAAAAATTTGGTGTCTTTGATATTTTAGCAGTTAAAGAAAAAAATGAAAAGAATCAAGAAGTGTAAAATGCTTGCTTTTAAAATCTACTAAATTTGTCACAAATTTCGGATAAATTTAAAGGACCTCTTACAACAGGGTTCCCACTTCTTTTTCAAAACGAAAAAATAAGGACTTTCTAAGGACATTTTTCCAAAAAATTAAGGACCTTTTAAAGTATTTCTTAGTCACCAAATATGCATGAATTTTACGGGTTGCACAAAAAAATGGGCCTTTTCCCCCAAAAAAATATTTTTGAAGCATTTATCATTATCTTTCAAACCCAAGACTAAGAAAAATTTTCAAAATAAAATAATTGTGATCTCAACTTTTTTCCTCTTCATGACAATTCCCAGCAATTTTACATCAAACACTGGACATTAAAGTACTAGCTTTGAGTACAAGATGAACTAAAATCTTTGAGGCTGCGTTTTTCAGAATAAAAGTATAAAATATGTATTATACAAATACATTAAGTTAACATGAGGAAAAAAGGGTCAATTTACTATCTTCTCAAAGAAACAAAAATGCTAAAATGGATTTCAATACAAGGCAAGGCGTTCTAATTTCATGCTACTTCTATTTACTTAAATATAGCTCAGATTTTGCTAAAATTAAGATAAAAACTAAATTTTGTAAAAGTGAATTAATCACTTTCCTAAACTACATATACAGGGGCTAAAATTCAGGTCAGATATGCCTAAGTTTCCAATTTACAAAATGCAAGGTATCTGATACAACTGGAGTTTGAAATCCATGATTTTCCATTTCTCACTGGATACAATGTTTGCAGGGGGAAGGGCAGGAATCAAGAATTGTCTAAAATAGTGCTTTGTGAAAAGAAAATTTCAACTATCTGAGAAATGCTTTGCAAATATGAGCTGAAAATTCAAATTATGACAAAATATAACAAACTGAGCTACTGTTATATTATTTCTAAAAATCTCAATACATTTAAGATAACCAATAGTGAAAGTCAACGATAAATTTTACTTGAATCAATGCTGATGCAAATGGATTAAAATTTTCAAGTGGAAGCAATTAAGTAGCAAATGTACAAATCTTCAATTACAAAGTATTTTTATTTTATTGCATTGATTGGCATGATGAATAATGCGTTCAAATGAGGCAAAATTAATGCATGGAGCATGGGTTGAAAAACATGGTTTTAAACTGGTATCTACAGCTTGCAAAGCTGACTCATGTAGCTGCTTACGTCATTATCCTAATATTGAAAAACTGGTTTATAAGAATAGGTTGCAAAACTTGTATTAATAAAATAAGAATTAAGTAGTGAAAATAAGTTCTTAGTAATTTCCTTTATTTTTTCATGTTTTACGATGCTATCTAGAAAAACTTTTTATGATTAGAGATAAAAAATACTAAAGGTTTAAGTTCCTGCTTTTTTTTTTTTTTTTTTTTTTGTCGCCAGACAAATAATTTATCGAAAAATTCAGTATTTACTTCTAAAAACATTTTGTTCTGAAGGAACTAGTTCAAAAAGATTTGTCAAACCTTCAAATGACTATACTTATTTAGACTTAGGTTGAGCACCAGTTTTTAAATAACACATTGTGATATGGATTACAGACTGAAAAATACAAGAGGACAAAAATTTGTAGAGCTAAAAGTTTTTTTCTTATTAAAGCATCTATTCATAAATGTGCAAAAATTTTTTCAAACTAAAAATAGTGAGTTGGATATTTTCTAGACAACTATTCATCCATAAATATACATTTTTTGCATTGAGAAAGGCGCTCCTAAAACTTACATTTGCAACTTTTTTTTTTTTTTGCTTTTGTGAGTTTAAAAGTTTAATAACCTTAATTGGCTTTTCTGCATTAACCTTTTGGGTCCAGTCTATTTGTACAGAAGTTTTCCTTTTGAGACGGGCCGGTACAACTGTTGAACTGCAGTTCCCTTTTCCTCTGAAAATGGAAGGTGCAACGGCAAGTACTTAGGTTTTATGACTTCGCTGTTTGAATACAAAGCTGTAATCCCCAGTAATATTTTATGAAATCTTGGAAAAATCCGCTATTCCAAAGAGTAGAAGCAAAGATTTCTACCCCGTCCTCAAAGGTAAAAAAACTTGCGGCACAGCATCTGTACCACCCGGTTCTAAAAGGTTAAGATAGTTATTTATTTCATACATTAAGTTTTGAAATTGCTTGATTTTCCAGCAACTTTCACCAAAAATTACATGCTGAACATTATTTCCCAGGGCTGAAGGACAACTAGGCCAGGTTGCCCTAGTTGAAAACTAGAGGCCAGGCTTTGTGAGTGGAGGAGGGGTAGGAAATGGAGTAGTACAGTTGAGTTACTTGATGCAATAAAAAAAATTTCCCTTCAGACTCTTTCATTACTAAGGATCCAAATAGCAAATTGCAATGGTTAAGGATACTTTGGTACATTGAAAATTTATTGCATCAAGTGAAATATTCTTTTTACCGATATTCTAATAATCCGATATGCATAAAAAGTTTTAAGGGTGAAGGAAAGCCCCTGAACCAAACTAACAAGTTTTCTTGAACTTGGATCTTGACAGCCCTGCTCCTTCCACAAAATTTGAAGGGTGAATCATTCACCATTGTCCACTGTTTCACATTGCAAAGCATCTCAATCAAATAACACTCATTAAAGTCTCTTTATTTTTATCAGTTCTTTTCATCATGAAAACAAATTTTTAAAATTTTTAAACAATGTTTTTTGCATGTAGCATATTTACTTTGTGAAGCATAAAACTGAATTTTTTGCTGTAAGAAATTTTTCAGGTCATATTCATCCTTCCTACACTGTATTCTCGACTGTTTGTGATGAGATACTTGTGCTACTAGCACACAAAGCAAATGCTCTGAACTAGAGTCCATCCTTTCCTTCAAAAGTCTCAGTAAAATGCTAATAATGTCAGCTTGAAATAAGGACTCTGAAACAGAAAATGATTGTACAATGAGCTTTTACAATTTTAGGAAAATCTGCTAAAATACACTAACAGTTGAAAACAAAAGTGGTCATTTTGACATCAAATAGTTTTTAGACAATTCACATTTACCATCTAATTCCTCAAATCTTGTGTGTTATTTCATTAAAATTACATAAATAATTTTCAGAATTTGAATACACTTTATTTTAGAGCTTTACTATTGTACACTTATGTACATGTTGTTGCATAAACTAATATGAATGCCAATGTATCATAATTTTATTTGATAAAGATAAGTATCAGCTCAATAAATACAATATGAATAATTTATTACATTCACAAGTCACTACGGCTAGGTAATCTAGGAATTTCTACGTCATGATGCACCGCCAACCTTACATCATGATGTTTTGATGCATCACGATGTATTTCAAACAGTTTACATTTGAAATGTGTAACAATATAAGCACTCATTACTATAAAGAAGATGAATGTATAATTTTAAATTTAACTCATAAATTATCAAAAAATAAGGAAACAATAAAATTATTTTTATTTACTCAAGTGGTTAATACAGTAGCAAAATTTCTAACATGTTTTATAAATTTTAGCAATCTTGAAAACATCTTGCTAACATTGTTCAAATATAAGACGTATACAAGACACTCACTGACATAGTCATAGGCAGACAAATATACACAGATTTTACTACTATAGTGATGATGAAACTTAATTAATTTGAATAAAGAATAAATCAATACATTTAAGAGATTTCAACCCATAATTGAATGTATCATACTCACCTTGGAGAGTTCCGTTCTTAGTTACTTTTGACAAAAAAATCGCTACTTTAGTTCTAGGTTTTTCGTAAGGTTTCTGAAGTATTCTTAGTAGCACAGGTATACAATTGGTTACTTCAACGACTTTGATAATTTCATCAATATTTGCACATAAGCCTAAGATGGAAGGAAAAATGATAAACAAATAAATGTGGGTAATTAAACGCACATTACACAGTAGACATTATTGATCAGTCCATTTTAACAATGCTTTACAATTTGTAGAGATACTATTTGACTAGATTTCAAAAATCTGATTTGAAATACATATTTTAATATGTTCAAAATTTGCTACTATTACACATCATACAGTATGCATTCCAGATAAAAGAAGAACAATGAAGCTAGAAATATGTTACAAAGCTTAATTTACAAAATATTTTGAACTTGTTCAAACAAAATTGTAACAGCATCTCCTTTTAGAAAGAAACCTTCATGATTACTTAAAAACAATACTTGTTTTCATCTAACCATTCGTCTAAGAAATGCTACTATTCCTACATATTACTTCTAACTGAATGCAACTTCACAATAAAATTAATCTGCACACTCAAAATAATAGTTTTGCCTTACAGAAGTTGAAGATTAGGATTTAAGCCATTGGACAAAAGAGAAAGTAACCTTAACTCTTTTTTCTGTTTTAGATCTGGGTAAATATGCTAACATTATAATAAGTAATAATATTTCTAACATTGATATTTGTTTCTAATTCAGTGCTTCTGCTGCTACACACAAAATTACATGAGCAGTTGAGAGGGGTTGCCGAGCAGCAAAAAGCAGAGGGTGTTAGACACCTAGTAATATAAAAAAATACTATTATTTGGTGTTTTTTTTTTTTTTTTCTCCCAACATGGATGCAATGAGTTAAGAGACAAACAAAATAAAGCAATTTACTCCCGCAATTGCTAAAGGTATCAATTTTCCTACTAAGACGGGCAGTAGCATTGTAACTCATTTTTGAAAGACATGCAATTGTAACGAGTCCTTAGCACCTTCAACTTTCTTAAATGACCATTCCAATCTTGAGGAAGTAACTATAAATTTATTTACAATTATGTACACTTATTTACAATAGGGGCAGGAAACAATGGCTAAACGTCCAGCAATTAGGTAGCAAACAGTACACTGTACTCTCAACAGTAACTCAACACCACGTATCTAACATGAACTAACAGTAATTAAGAAATTAAAAAAGCAAAACAAACATTTCCCCCAGTGAATAAAACAAGTCTCCTAGAAATCAAATCTGAAAAACTGTGTTCAAGGCAGTTGGACAGCTATTTATACTCAGAAGGATATTTCTACAACATTCTAATAAAATCAGGAGTGTTCTATTCATTCACAAACTTAAATAATCCATTCAAGAAAATTCTAGTGATAAAAGAAAAACCCAAAAAAATATTGCAACTCAAAGTGAAAATGTCTTTATGCTTATTAAATTTAGGGGAAGTGCAAAAATTACAATATCAGGGTCGGTATACAAATGGTAAAAGTGATATTTTCAGATACTTTTGCAACAGGTCGCCAGATAAAACTAAAACTAGTGACACCAAACGATTCCTCGCCAAAAATGGTGCAAGGCAGGAAAAACAACGGCTATTTACAAGATTTGTAACACTATGTTCAAGGTCAATGCCACTTAGTAGTTGTACCTCCTCAATGGGCAATCTCAATTTTTAATTTTGTTTAAGTACAGAAACTGCAGGAAGTAACCTTGTTTTCTGTGAAAGCTCAATGGACTAAATAAACGTCAATGACTCACAATACAGTACTACAAATGTTTTGTTTTATTAGTTTAACGCCTTTTCGAAAAGCAGTATTTTAATACTTCTCTTTTTGAAACGATGAAAACAGGCAGAAGTTAATTATTATACACTTGACCTTGATAAAATTTGCCAAATCACAATACAATCAAAATTAATTTTAATTTTTTAGTACAAAAAAAATTAATTACATTACACAAAAAGTTTTATAAATTGGCAATCAATTTCATTGCAACTTTAGTAGAAAACAACTTCAACATTTCACTAAATCATGCTTGATTTTATTAAGTTCTTATTGCAATAGCAATTATTTAGCACACAAGACGCTTCTTCATTTTGAAATTACAACTAAAAATATTAGTCTCATTACTTATTCACAAAAGCTCTGGCCACAAGGAAAATCCATTTAAAAAAATTATGACTTTGACAAATTTTTTTAGGTTGTAAAGTATAAGCACTGGAACATATGTTAACACAGTAAACAGAGGCATTTTTAGTTTTAACAATTTAATGGAATAATTTCACTGGGGCATTAAGGGCACTACAATTGCTTTTTGTAGTTGTTAGGTTTCAAAACACAAATATTACCACAGCAAATTAAAATGCATACATAGACTGAAATCAATGAAAATATCTAGACTTTAATTATGAAACAGCTAAATTATAGCTTTGGATGAAATAATACTTTATTTTTTATCAAACTGACTAATTAACCTTCAGAAATTTTGAATAGTTGGTAAAAAATTCTGCATTTTGAGGAAGTATTCGAAGCAATTGAGACTACAAAAAAGTGGAACAAAGCCCCTTTAAAACTTATATAATCAAACAAAATAAAAATGACTTGTGGTTCCACAAATCGTTGACATTAATCGAAAAGGAAGAGAGAGAGAAGATGGGAAAACAAAGTCAAACCCTGCTATAAACGAGCCCTTTAACGGATTGGGTTTGAGTGATCGTTATAACCGGGGGCTTGATATATCCAATTTCCAAAAAATTAGTCGGAATTCAGTAATATGCAAAAATAGGTAAACATCATAACTGGCATAATGGTCTCTCATTCATAGTAAAGTTAATAAAATAAAGTATTAGAAATAGTAACCATTTTTTACGCAATTAATAAGCATATTTAAATTTTATTATTTATTTATCCATAGCATGAAAGACATTATTTTCGGTTGAAAACTTTTGGATTTTATATACATCTCTTCAATTTTTTTCATCCACCGACTGCGAAGAATCTACAATATGTTTGTTCAATGTTTTCAGCCAAAAAAAAAATTGTCCACATATTTCTCTTTCTGCTTTTCGCAATATCTTACACCCGTTTATGCTTTTACATAAGTGGAAGCGCTGGAATCACGATTCTTCCAAATCGTGGTTACAGTAGATTTTGAGAGAGAAAATTTCTTGCAATGTGAGGATTGGGTTTCGTCACTTTCTAATTTTTGGAGGAATTGAACTATTTCCTCTACAGAAAATGCTTTTCGTTTATTTCCGCTAGCCATGCTAGTTACTGCGAAGTTCACACCTTAGCACTATAGCAAAGCAATGGAAGAGGACTAAAAATCAGAGCAAACGCTTGAATGTCCAATAATTTTGTCCTTTGACCAACACCAGTTGCAAATTGAGGGAGCTAGCGGCTTTCCCCAAAGCAGAATACTATGTGATGTTCTGCAACGCAAAATCATTTGATCAAAATTGTTCTGCAAGTACTTTAAGCACTGTACAGTACACGCAGAAACATGACCGTTTTCAAAAACCATGGTCCTGAAATCAAAACGGTTTCATACAGGACTATGAAAGGAGTATTTGTTCAGTACTCAGTCTTACTGCAGAAAAAAGCCTGAAATTAAAATTCCAGCCACACATTCTTGACAGAAAATGTAAAACCCTTCACTATGTCTGCTCCTCCAAACATCAAAGAGCTCTGAATGCTTTGACACTGCATTAGAAGCAATGTTTTCACTCAGAATAACAGCACATGGCCAATAATGAGACCAAGTCTCGGAGGCAGGACGCTTAAGGGCATAAAACAGGTGTAGTCAAACATAATTTTCTGCAAATATCTTTTTGCTAAACATGTAATTTTGTGCAAATTCTGCAGATTTTGTCCAGCTTGAACTAAATTTAAAGTTCCTGCAAATGTCGCAAAAAAAATAGACTTTTTGATTTTCTGCCTAATAAGCATAATTTGCAGAAATTTAATTTTTTTTTCTAATTTGAAGTAATCTGCAGAAATTGTTCTGAATTTCTGCAACATTGTATCTTTAGTTAGAAAACTGCATTTTCTGCAAAATTCTACAGATTTCTGCAGAAAATTTTCAGAATTTTCCCTCACATTTGAACAGAATTGTTCTGCAGTTCAGATATCTGTTCTGCGACGTACGTTCCAAATTTAGCAGTATTCTGCTTTGGGGGCGGCTTCTTTCTCCCTCCCCCTTTGAAGAAACAGCTGCTTATCAAAGAAACAATAAGGGAGGATTGGGGTTTAGATTAGGCATTTCCGGGAAAAAGGTGCAAGCATTGTATAAGATAGTTTGCTGAGAGAAGAATCGCTAAAGAATCACTTGGACTGAGCAAAAAAAAAAACTTGAAATTTCAGACATTTTGGGATCGTTACACCTGATTTTTCAGCTTTTGTGGATCATCATAAGAGTACAAAATTACATTAATGACATAGGGTTTCAGCTTGGACCAATGAAACGGTTCGCTATAGAGGGGTTCAACTGTTCTATATTTGAAAAAAATAGCTGAAATGGGACAAATTTAACAAAGTTATTTTTAGAGTAAAACCTACAATGCCATGTGATCTAGTGGTTAGGAACACTGCCTTTAACCCTAGTGACCAATCCAATATGGGAAGAAATAGATCAATTTTTGCAAAGAAAAAAAAAAGCATGAGACGGCTAAGGAAAAAAAATAGTCATTTCAAACCCATTCATTACATTTATAAAAACACAGTTGAAATAAATAAGCAATGTAGTAAAGTAAAGTTGTATCTAACAAAAAGGGGGAAAAAAAAGGATACGAGATTACAACAACAAAATTTGTTTTTGTTCTCTGATCGATTTTAACGAATTACGTGTCGTTAATTAATCACACTGTATCTCAGAACCAGACTGACGTACGTCCATTTTCGTTACTTTTCAGATGAGCGCAAAAACATTTGTCTGATGCGTACAAAGGATAGAACTCGTGCTCTTTTAATTATGCTAAATAATTCTGAAGGAACTTCTTTTGTGGAACAACGTTCTCATAATTCGATGCAAAATATGATGCTAAATGTAACGCAGAAATAACTCGGAAATTGCATTTTTAGACTAACGATAGTCTGGCTCTGAGATACAGTACAATGATAAAACTTGTAAAGATTATAAAGTACTTTTGAAAAAAATGTATAGGAAACATTTTTAAGTAAAAGCATAAGTATTCTTAATTTCGTTATAGAATTGAAATAAAAATTTTATAAATCAACTATGCGACAAGAATTATGCATTCAGATTATCTAAACAAACTACATAATGTAAAATAGCTTTTAGACAAAAAATAAATGATGAATTTAGCTTTATTATGCATTATAAGACTTTTTTAGCTATTATTCTGCATTTAGCAGTTAATTTCCTTTTGACATGATTATGACTAACGAGTGCTTAAAAGAAACACTTAGAAATTGAAAATTTTGAGTTGGGAAGACAAATAACCAGTTCTGAGCTAAAATCCATATTTTATTTTCTCCATAGCATTATTCATTTTGGAGGATTCATTTAATCAATAGGTCAAGATAATTTATTATGTTATAAAAATTTCGAGGAAAAATCGAAACGGCAAAATTTATTTAGTTTTATGTGAACCCAAGCAAGGTTTTACTTACGGCAAGGTTTTGAGCAAACATTTGTACACTCAGAATCTTTTCACAAAAGCAGTCTGTCTACTTCCTCTTTGCAGAATGCTAATGCACCCCTGTAATCCCCTTGAATTTGATTGGCAGAAGGGCGGAGAGGATAGATAACATGACTTATGTTGATTTAGAATCCGTCTCCAAGTTCATTTGACTCGTACTAGAAACTAGAAATCTGTCTTACTGATCAGCACAGTTTCTTGTTAAGAATCCCAAGTTTCATCAAGAACATATTTGCTCATATTTAATTGAGCATGGATGATAGTTTTAATAGCTGCAGCTCAGATTGGAGTCTACCTTTTGATATCTTTTTAAGTGATTCATCTGAAGACGAGGAAATAGATTTGAAAGATGATCGTGTATGGTGCAAAATCAACGTTGAGAACCCCCCACCACCTCATCCAAGATTTCCTTTTACCAATATTCCTGGGCTAACATTTCATCTTCAAGATAGAAAAATGACCCTCTAGAATTCGTCCGGAGATTTTTCGATGATGAAATTCTGCAGTTCATTGCTGATTAAACAAATGACTCTGCTGATGAATATTTTTTGACAAATGATGTTACCCCTGACTCAAGAAGTTTACAATGGCCTGAGACAACAGCAGAAGAATTGCTAGTTTTTTTTTTTTTTTTTTTTTTTTTTGTATTAATAATTTTGCAAGGAATAATCAAAAAGCCTCAACAGAAAATGAACTGGACGACATCCGCAGTTTTAGAAACTCCATTTTTCGGAAAAGTCATGACGGAAAAAAGATTTAGTTTATTTGAAGTTTTTTCATTTTGAAGACAAAAACAAAGAGAACGAAGAAGCAAAATTGAAAAGGATATTGCCGGTAGTACAGATACTGACATCAAAATTCCGTTCAAGTTACAATCTAGAACGGGATATCTGTATCGACAAATTGTTGTTACTGTTCAAAGGAAGATTGGAGTGGTAGCAATATATACCCACGAAACGAGCAAGATTCGGTGTAAAATTTTTATCGTTAGCTAATCCTCATCTGGATATGCTTGGAATGTAATCATATACACTGGGAAGGATACGGAATTGAATCCAAAATGTTTAGAATATAAAGTGGCAACAAGATCCATATTGAGCCTTATTGAAGAGCATTTAAATAAAGGACATTGTTTGAATCCAAATAACTTTTATACCTTGCCTGAATTTGCAGAAGTATTGATCCAGAGCAAGACTGATACTTACGGCACAATGAAACCTAACAGAAAGGATTTTCCCAAAAAAATGCGAGAGAAGAATTCAAAGGAAGAAACCATTAGTGCCTTTCATAGAGGAAAAATTATGGTGATGAAAAGGCAAGAAAAAAGCAAGTCACTATGCTTAGCACGATCCATTCCGTTAAATTTCAAGAGGTTCAAAAACGGAATACAATGGTTAGAAAGCCAGAAGTAGGGATAGACTATAACCGCACTATGGGGGGTGTCGATCGAATGGATGCGAGTATTTACAACTACCCAGCAAAACGCTCTCATCAAAAGTATTACAAAAAAATACTGCGACACTTCATTGATTTACCAACATGGAATGCATGTATTTCATACAAAAAGTGTGGAGGCACTGAAAGACATCTGAATTTCAGAAAGAGGTTTGTGGAGCGAATTATTGAAGATTATGGTGTGCTGGTAGAGAACAAAAATAAAAAAACAAACCACAACTTAATAATCCTACAAGATTCATGGAGAATCATTTCCCAAGTTGTATACCCACGACAGAGACAGGGTATCTGCTCAACCTGGACTTTTCAATTCCATGACTTTTCATGACTTTTGCAAACTATTTTCCATGACTAAAAAAAAAAAAAAAAAAAAAACCGAACTCTGCTTTGTTTTTGGAAAATTATGCACTTAATATTCTATCTTGCAAAGCAAATGACCAAACATGGCGACTGCGTTTCACAGCAACAGAAGTCCGTTCGCTTTTGAGGTCAAAAAACGATCTTTTCCTACCGACACCCTCTTCCCCACCGTGCTTGTCCTCAAACGTACTTTCATGTAGCAATGAATTGTCTGTCCATAAATTTTACTGTAAGTTTAGATCCTGATATGAGTGAGGCGAAATCTGACTTCAAAACGGAACTCGTTGAGTTCCTGCCCCCCCCCCTACCTACACGATTCTTTAAAATTCAACATCGTTTTTTAATTTGTTTTTCTTTTGCATAAAACTCCTCGAAAGAAAAAGATTCAAACAAGTTTTAAAAGAAAAAGGAATCAAATGAAGCGGGTAGGGGGGGGGAGGAGACCAAATGTAAAAGGCAAATCTGCCTATGCCGGGGAAAAAACCATCAAAAAAACCATCGAGTCTATCTTTTTGTCGTTCAAGGTCATATTTTATCAGATGATGGAGTCCGCGCACATGCGCAGTTACACAAAATTTGCCGCTCACTGTTTTAACGTTGAGAATTCATCTGATTGGTCAACACAATGCAACTTGTTGGAAATTGTAATTGACAAATCAGATTGCACCCAATAACGAAGTAGAATGACGGCGGAAGTGTTTTCGTTCTTCCGAGATCACGGGAAAATTTTCAATCGGTCCGGAGCGCTAAAATCCATGATAAACAGTCAGTTTCCATGACTTTTGGACATTTTTCGCTGAAATCCATGACTTTCCATGACCAATTTCGATCATATTTGAAATCCATGACTTTCCCTGACTTTCCATATGCGCGGACACCCTGCAGAGAAGAAAAAAGATCGATGCAGAAGATGCATTGTTTGTTCAACCAAAACCAACGAAAACAGAAAAAGAATTTGTAGCGAAACTGGGTATTACTGTGCCATCTGTGACATTGGACTTTGTGCAGTTCTGCGTTTCGGAATTTACCACACCAAGAAATAAATGACGTTTACTAACATACAGGTGGATGCAATCCCCTGAAAAAAAGCATGCCTATTATGGATGCAACCCAAGAAAAAGCGTTCAGGTGGATGCAACCCCAGAAAAAAAGCATATGGAGCAACATGAGGAGAGGGGTCCACGTCCCTTGCTCTGGATAGCATATTTGCTAACTAACCTCTTCTCCTAAATAAAAAATACCAGAAATTTTGCTCATTTTTTTTCCCGCATACTCTTTTCAAATTTTAAAACTTATAACTACAATAAACAGTTAATTAACTTATTTTCTTCTTAACACTCATTGACCACAATTTAAATATAATTCAACATAACAGTTTCACAGACTGGTTTTAAAAAAAATTAAACTTTATGCTCATCATTTCACAAAAATCATTGAAAGACATTTCAATATAATGTGAAACTGTTCTAGTTAAAAAAAGTGAATTCAAAAGCAATAATATGGTGATAGCGTGAAAACTGGACAGCAAACTATGCCTTACTTTCTGACATTTCACTGAATATTACAAAATAAGCTATTTTATGCACTGAGAAATTCACCATATATATGAAATGAAATTCCTAATAAATTAACACAATGTTGCTTAAAACATTAGTTATTTACAACAATCAAATAGCCCATACGGCATTCTGAATCTACTTTCATCCCCATTTGGGATCATCAGCCCAGAATAGTCATAACAGAACTAAAAAAGGAAAACTTCTCGTATAAGCTGATACTTTATTCATACTTCTAGCTAAAAATATATTTTATTTTTCCTCATATCTTTTATAGATAAGTGGTATCTACAGCCCAAAGGACATGTGTGGTCGTGACGCTGATCCATGCAGCCCTATATGTTTAACCAAGGCTTCACTAAATAGCGTTTTATACAGGCTGTATCATTACTCAAAACATCAATAGTAAAGATTTGCCCGCTAGAGAGCGCTGAACGAGGACCACCCAAAAGTTTGTTTACATTTATTAGCATATTGTTTCTGCTGTAAAAAGTGATGTTTATCCTATCTTTAAGGGTTAAAAAATATTGATATAGTTAACTGAAGTGGAGTACAAAGTGAATTGATGCCGAAGGCCTTATTAGTACTGCTTTTTAGGGGAAATAAATTCCCTTTTCAGGTAAAGTTGTTCGCAACTCATGATTCAGTCATACGACATTCATTCATTGTTTACTTTCTTCGAATTAGCAACATATAGCAATGGCGTTCAATTTTGACATCTCTGCATTAATAAAATATACGCTTAAATTCGCAGTCGATAAATAAAAATGTAGCAATGAAATAATATTGTTCTATTTACTATTTTGTTTCATTATTGTTGCTCACACGATTTTAATTGCTACGCAAAAGCTCAGATGTTCATTTTGAATGCGTTGACCCATCAGAGCGATAAATGGCGAATCTATTCGTAGAGACATTTCATTTTGATGCCAAGAATGAAATGTACAGTAATGAAGCGATGGTGTTCAACGGAAAGACGATTGATAACAAAACATATTAATTTCTTTAGTAACAACGAAATGAGCATACATAATTGTTTGGTACTAAAGAGCAATACAAGTACGAAAAAAATAAACAAAACTACAATATTACGACGACCAACTGTAAAATTTTGTTTTCATTTACACAACATGAAAAGGTAATGTTCTTTTTATGTTAAATTTCACACATTAATAATATTTCGATAATTGGGAATCTGCTGTGGTTGCCAAATTTTTGGCGATAATTACTTTATTTTGTTGCTCTTTAGTTTATGTTTGCGAAGGAAGTATTTCCCTCGCTCATACATTGGCCACAAAGATTTAACACCAATAGGTAAAGATAACCAGACTTCCAATCACCGAAATCTTCCCTTTTTTGTTTCTAATTTCACACATACGTTTAATACTTGAAAGTAAAATAATGGGCCAACTGAAAAAAAGCTGCGAAATAATGTGAGAATTCTTATTAAAAAACTCGCCAAATCAACTTTAAAAGCTCCATTAGCGTGTAACATAATAAGTTTAATATAGATATCGAGCCATCATTATCATTGAAATTTAAATTAAAATGCAAAATAAGAGAAAAAAAAGCAACCATGAAGACGATGCAAGCTTAAAATTTTAATCCTCGCTTAGGTGGTAAGAAAATACATTGCCAAGTTAAAAAACGTACCTATAACTGAAATGTACATACTACCAAAGATCTCGGTTATTGAAATATTCTCAAAAGCTTTACGGAGAACAAATTCTTGATGTGCTTTTCAAGATATTAGTGCCATAGTCATTCCAAAACGTCCATTAAAATGTAAAAAAAATCGCCAAATAAATTAATTTGACCATCTAAACTCATCAAAAGTTTTGATGGAACTATCGTTCCAAAATCGCCATTTATCACTCTGCAGTGCCAGTGTCATTTCATAGTTAATTAAAAATTAAAATCAATTAAAACGAAAAATAATTCGCTAACTAATTAAAACAAGCCGTTAAAATGCAGAATAAACCAACAAATCGAACGAGCTATTAAATGACGTTAAAATATAATAAAACAGAATTGAATGCCAAATTGTAAAATTGTCGCCAACAAATTAACTTTTAATTTTGTCTTTTATTATCTAATTTGTATATAATGTTAGTTACCACAAAATTTGATAGATGTCGCTGGACGAGGACCACCGTTTTTATCTTAAAGATTTTGATCACATGAAACAGCCTATATAAAACGCTATCTAGTGAAGCCTTGGTTTAACGTCACGAATCAGAAAATATAATCCGGAATATTCTAAAATACAACCGATCATCTACTATGATATTACAAATGACTGTAAAATTATGAGAAAAGTAACCAGAAATTGGTTTTTAAAAATAGCTGGAACTTCGTATCAAAAAAATAAGCATGTTAGTAATGATAACAATTCTTAACAACCAAATACTGTAAACTTTTGAATTATTCCATTTTTGGTTCAGAAGGTGTCCGTAACACAAAAGCATAATTATAAGCAGACTATTCATTGATTTTCAGAGTTTAAATATAAAAATTATTTTTGTAGATTTGGGTTTTGACCATGATCTTAAAGGAGGAAATGGAAAAAACATCCTTCACTTATAAATTAGTTAGTTCATAAGATAGCAACAAATTATTAAAAAAAAAAAGGATTTCTTCCTTTTATTTCGCTCTAGAGGCAAAAATATAGAAATTATTCTAAAAGCTGTATATGTGTGAGGTTTTCTCATTTCAAAAAGCACTCGATTTCCTCTGTAAACTTCCAGCATTTTTAATCCTTCATATCTTCTAGTATAAAATTTGAAAATGTGTTAAAATTATATTAATACTAGCTGACCTGGCTACGCGTTGCTGTGGCTAAGGTATTTAAGTTAAACTATAATGTTTCAATAGAAACAAAAAACTTTATTACCGTCATAGAGATCAACTTTATATAAATATAGCTGACCTAGCGAACTCTGTTCCGCCTTAAAGGCAATAAATACGCAAATTTTTGAATTTATTAAGTTTTTTTATTAAAAAATACAAAAAAAAATTAAGTACCTACATTAATCATCCATTATTGTTTCTGTATTTACAAGCTATTTTACTGAGCTCCAGAAGCTGTCAGAACATGTGCTTTATGTCGCCCGGCGACCGAGGCTCAAAAAAGGCTTAGTTAAAAAGATAATTTTTTCGGACTGCTTATCAACTGACTGCTCCATCCATAGATCCATCCAAACAAAATTTTGTATAAAAATAGTAGTAAGAAGAACAGCCACTTAAATGCAGTCCAGGAGCTATCCCACCAAGCGCTTTCCAGCTCTCAGCCTCAGAGGCGTAAAAACTCTTAAGTGACAATCGTTTCTGACAGCTTATCACATATAAATTTCAAGGGAAGTAACGCGTTAGTTTATAATTTACTTCACAAAAAAGTCAAATAACACTCAACGCACCGCTAACTTACAACCTGTTTAGGGGTCTGGCCAGAGGAAATTCGGGTCCGTAAACGGACCCTTCACAAAAATACGATCAAGCAAAACGGACTCTTCACAAAAATACGATCGAGCAAAACGGACCCTTCACAAAAATCCCATCAAACAAAACAGACATTTCACACATTATTCATTCAAGAAGCAAATCCGAAATCAAAATAACGCATAGCATATTTCTGTGTAAAAGCCCCATAACTTTTGAGCCTTTTCCTGAAGTTAAAGAAGCCAATCGCTTATCCGACAATTTTTACCGAAAAAAAAGTCCGCACTTCCTGCCTGCCATACTATGGGCAAGCGATAAATCTTGAATGTGTAGAACTCTTTGTTAGTTTATTTTAAAGAAATTAACAACTTAAAAAAGGTAGTTTTGCTTTACTAGTTCTGTTTGTTTGTATTACATATGCAAATTAAAATGGCTTGCTGCAATGTTGCTGTTATAGATTTCTCTGGAAATGCAGAGTGAGGATTTTTCTCCCTGCTCTTAACTTAAACAAAAAGGAAATAATAATTACAGTATAACTTCGATTTAACGATACCCGATTTAACGATTTCCTCAATTTAACGATTTCCTCAATTTAACGATAGATTTCACTGGTCCCAATTCGATTCGTATGCCTTGAATTTAATGTTAAACTTCATCAATTTAACGATAGCTTTCCTCGATTTAACGATGATATCGGGCATGGACAAATTATCTCTCATCAAAAATACAGTAGTATCTATTTAAAAAAAAAATCTATAACTATTTTACTAGCAAAAGCACTAAAAACTATTTTATTAGTATGTCCCGATAGTAAGAAGATTCATCCCTTAGTAACTTCCAAACTTCTAGCATTCCAAACAAAAATATTTTAGTCCTTGAAAGGAGAGTGATCAATCGAGAAAAGTCAAAACAAGTGAAACTGTTTTTCTAAATCCGAGAAAACAACACAAACATCAATGAAATACTTTTTAAAATAATATAAATGCATGGTTTTCTTAAAGAAGCAAAAGATCTTGTGTAAGCATTCACTTAATTATCAATATTTTAAGCCGTTTAGCTTATATTTTTGCTTTCCCGATTTAACGATATCCTCGACTTAACGATAATTTTTCACAGTCCCTAGGCAATCGTTAAATCGAGGTTATACTGTATAGCAATTATTTGCAAAATGAATTTAGAACTGCAAAGAAGATAGCGTGGGCTAGAGAAAAAAATGGGATTGCTTCTGGTAGTGTGATCAGCTATTAAAATTATTT